>JAJOOD010003221.1:0-90667 GCA_029582525.1 Solanum tacnaense
AATAAATAAAAGGCAAGCGAAATTAGTAATAAATAATTTATAGATGTATCATCTCATTTGTTTATCTAAACTTGAAGGAGTATAGTTTGTTCATCCATCCCTTTTCGACTTTGTAATTGTTAGGTGAGTATGAGGTCTGAAACAATTCCAAAAATTTTCAACCTACGAAATAAGTTGTTGATTTTTAGAATAAAGAATTAAGTGATATCGTTGTAACATGTTCAAATTTTAAGGCAAAAAATTTAAGAATAAAAAATATCAAAAAAAAAAAATGAATAATTGATTATTGATTGTCAAGTGCAATTTTTTTTGGATATGTATATTACAATATATGAAAATACTCTAAACTGAAAAAATAGAAGAAAAATATAAATAATCAAACATGTTTTATTATCGTATATAATCAATCAACCTCTTTTTAATCTTGAAGCTTTGACTGGAATAAATATAGATCTTTCGCTATCATCATAACTTCAATTAGTCATCGAAACGTAACTTCAATAGCATTCATCATTTTGTAGAAATCATCCTATAAATTTTTTTAAAAAATATAATAATAAAAAAGAATGGCATATAGAATCTACAGACATTTAGATATCAAATAAGAGAAAATTTATGAGTAATATTATAAATAAAAATTGTGTAAGATAATGCATATGAGGAGAAGGGGAATGAAAAAGTTAGGCATGATTTTTCACTGCAATTCATTTTCTTTCTAAAAAAGATGCAGTTACTTTTGAAAAAAAGATGATCTACTCTTTAAAATTGTTTCCTTAAATAAAGGATTTTAAGTTCAGTTTTCTCTTCCTAATTTTTAGGAATCAACCACGTACAAAATTTATCCTTTTTTAATTAAAATTTGAACAAATAGATAACTGATTAAAAATCCGTATGAATAGTTAGCAATTTTATTATTATTTTCTGATTTTAATTTGATTTTAATAATTTATTATTTATAAATTCTAGAAAATCTAAGGTGCTGACATGTGGCACTATTTCTTCTCCTATTATATATAGATAGATTTTAAATTGATTTTAATAATTTATTATTTATAAATTCTAGAAAATTTAAGGTGCTGACATGTGGCACTATTTCTTCTCCTATTATATATAGATAGATTTTTATGAGCAATTTTTTTTCAATAAATAATTTAAATTACTTTTAGTTAACATATAGCTTTTCTTTATTTGATAACACAATATTGATTTATATTGGAGTATAATTTGCGCAGTATAGACTTTTGAAAAATATTATTAGCTTGCATGATTAATAGACAGTTTAAGTTAATATAATTCTCAAAAAATTAAAATTTGGAGTCACTGATTTGCAAAGAATGGCCATAGAAATTGACATTTAAGATTGAAAAAATAACTCAAATATTGAAGGTAAAAATTTAGCTAGTAAAACAAAGACTATATAATAATTAAGCTACTTTTAAAGAGAATTATCTAAATGAAAGTGCACTTTCGTGATATATTTTTTTCTAGTTTCTTTCTGAAATAAAATTTAATCATAGCGTGAAAAAACAAAACTGAAATACCAAACTTGTACCAATCAAATTGCAAGAAAATTGATGAAAGACCTAACTAATCCTCAGAGCTAGCTCAGAGGATTGTTCAAGTCCATGTAAAGAAATCATTCATCCCTTTTTTCATTCGATGTTAGACGTTTTATTAATTGGGATGGATCCTCTGATTCTGTTACCGTGTAAAAAAACATGGATCTTAGATCTAACTCATACCCTCAAAAGTTAGTTCATGAAGAGAAGATATTGTTCAACTCTATATAAGGAGACCACATATCCCTTTTTCACAGAGGCAAAACCAGAATTAAAAGTTTGGGGGTTCAAAATTTCGTTAATAACCATCAATCAACTTTGTTAGGAGTTCACAAATTAATATACATAAATATTTAATTAATTTTCTAGTACAAATATAGAATCTACGAAAAAACTATTGGGTTCGTCCGAACCCATGAATCCCACCTATCTCCGCCTCTACTATTTCATCCCATGTTCTTTGATCTTAGGCATATTTATATGCCTAAGTTGTCAATAATTGCCCATAAAGTGCTTAAGTTGAGGAATAATCTTGAGTCTATTAGCTTGATTTTTGGTATAACTTGTGATAATTGTGCACTAACACACATGATTAGTTGTTTCAGGAGCACTCGAAGGAATTGGGGTTGGAATGAAGAAAGAAGGAGCAAAGATGTGCAAGAAAATGACAAAGGCAAAAACCACCAGTGGTTGGCGCGGCGCGCCACTGGTGGTACTTCAAAGTCCCTCCTCAGGCGCGCTGAGAGGCGCGACGTGCCAAGGAGGGGACGTCAGAGTCAAGAGAGAGGCGCGATACGTCCATCTTTTGCCGACTTTGCCAAGTTTTAAACATTAAATAGGATTCCTAATTTTAGTAGGATTTGTTCCCAACTTTTCCTACTATTATAAATAGATCCTTAGGGCTCCATAATTAGTGTTCAACTTTTGATTTAGTGTGCAAGAGTAAGAATTCAAGTTTGTAATAGGTTTAATCCTTTTAACTCTTCTATTTTCCGGAATTTGCATGAACTATTGTAATTTCTTGTTTTCTAATAGCATGAGTGGCTAAACGCCCTAGTTCTGGGGCTGTAGCTACAAATTGATTGTTGACTATTTAAAGTTGTTGAATTAATTTTCGGTTGTCATTATAAGTTACTTTTATATTCTTGTTTTAGTATTTTATGTTTGCGCACCATAAGATAAATTTAGTGTCTAATCTTAAAATCGAGAGAGGAGAGATTAGATAGACCAGAGAATATAGAGAGCTCGGTCCACCCATTAGATTGATGTGATTAGTGTTCAGGAGTGACGCCCAGACGAACACCTTGCTTGGTTATGAAATAAGATGAAATCTTAATGCTCGCCAGTTAGTCTATTTATCCTCGCTCAACGATGTAGTTAGATAGCTAACTGGGGTAGGCAACGAGAGGTGTATAACCCGAATCATACTATCAACCCTATAAACCAGTAACTTGACAACTGAAATTGATTCTAAGCCAATAATATGATACAAGATATTCAGTATATGTTGTAGCTCTGAAATTTCTTTTAACTTGCTTGAAACATTATATCAAAGTTGTTCACAATTAGTTATGTTTAATTAGTGCATAGTTATTAGTAGATAAACAATAAATCATCAACTCTTGAAAATGTTACTTTTTACTTTTAAGTGAGTGAATATAAGTTGATCATAAGTCCCTTGGGAATGATATCTCGTTTCTTTAAGAATCTATATTACTTGCGCGACCACGTACACTTGCGTGTATATTGGGGAGCCAACAAGTTTTTGGCGCCTCTGTCGGGGACTTAGAAATTGATTTATATTCAGTCTTCTTAAGTCTACACTTATTATATTCAGATATTAATTACTTGATCTTAGCTTGTGTATTGCAGGTACTTGATTTTCAGGTTTGGCTCGAAAAAGAGATCTTGTCGAACCTTACAACGAACTCGAAAGAGTTTTATGCTAGCGCAGAAAAATGAATCAGGGACGACAAGGAGAATTGGGGTTAGGTATTCCGGAAAACTTTGATGATGATAATCAAGACAACCTGAATAACTCGGAAAACGTGAATAACCCAAGGAACCCGAATAACTAAGGAGTACCGCCTGTTGTTCCCGCAAGACCAGTCCGTGATGTGGCAGTTCCACTCACAGCCAACTTGGCATCCAGTATTAGAAAACCTCCACCGGGGGGTAGATTTGAACTAAAGCAGAGCATGGTACAGATCCTCCATACTAATGGGCAATTCACTAGTCTTCCCCATGAGGATCCTTAAATCCATCTTAGGACATTTATTGAAATTACCAATACATACATCCCAATTGGAGTCTCATCAGACTATGTAAGGTTGACTTTGTTCCCATACTCATTGTTAGGAGCTGCAAGACGTTGGTTAGACTCTGAGCCACCAAACTCCATCACCACTTGAGATGATCTAGCAAAAAAGTTCCTGAGTAGATTTTTCCCATCCAAGAAAACTGCGAAGTTGAGGGGGGAGATAATAAACTTTGTTCAAAAGCAAGGGGAGGATATGTACCAAGCATGGGAACGTTTCAAAAAAATGTTGATTGCTTGCCCACACCACATGCAAACCAATGAGGTACTTGCTCACACTTTCTTTGAGGGTTTAGACTATAATGTTCGTTCTGTTCTTAATAGTGCAGCAGGTGGACAGGCCCTATCCATAATGAGTGAAGAGTTCTTCGCCCTACTTGATAAACTTTCAGAAGGGAACCAAGGGTATGCGGGGGAAATGTCTAGAACCCCCACCCAAAAGGCTGTAGGGATCTTAGATGTAGACCAAGCTACTGCCATAAATGCCAAATTAGATGCAATGCAACATAACATAACCTTACAAATTAAACAAATGGCTCTAAATCAGGCACCGATAAACATGGTACAACAGGCAACAAATTGGTGTGAGGTATGTGGTAGCGGAACTCATGAAATCGAACAATGTGAGGCAAACCCGAATTCCGTAAACTATCTGGGTAATGCACAAAGGGGTGGAGTGCAACAAAATTATAGTAATACTTACAACCTTAGTTGGAAGAACCATCCTAACTTCTCATGGGGTGGTAACCAAAACCAAAATCAGGCGCAAGGGGTTAACCAATACCGTTCTCAAGGAGTTGGGAAACAATACTTAAATTCTAACCAAGGCCCAAATCCTAGTGCACCAAAAGGGGGGATGACCAATGAAGAGCTACTCCAAAAGCTCATGACTGAAATAAGGACCAAATTAAATGCTAGAGTAGATAAGCAGGATGAAAACATTAGAAACATCCAGATGCAGTAAATGAGTTTAGAGAATCAAGTTGCGCAAGTGGCTAATTCCTTGAACTTGCGTCCTCTGGGTGGGCTTCCCGGTGATACTAAGCCAAATCCAAAGCAATTGCATGCGATAAGTACTAGAAGTGGGCTGCAATTAGAGGAACTAGGTCCAAAGAAAAGAGACACTGAGGTAAGTAACAAAGAAAAGAAGGTGGAAGAGGTAGTAAAAAGCTCAAATGTTGAGGTACCCGTTCCTCAAAAGAAATTACCACCTCCATTTCCACAGAGGCTGAAAAAGCAGAATGAAGATGAATGATTTGGTAAGTTTCTTTCTCTCCTTAAAAAGTTCACATTAATCTACCTTTGGTTGACATTTTGCAGGGTATCCCGAAGTATGCTAAATACGTGAAGGACATAGTGGCCAGCAAAAGGAGACTCACTGAATATGAAACTGTAGCACTTACTGAGGAGTGCAACTCAAGGATTCAAAACAGACTGCCCAAAAAGTTAAAAGATCCGGGTAGTTTTACTATGCAGATTACAATTGGGCAAAGTGTTCATGCCCGGGGGTTGTGTGATTTGGGGGCAAGTATAAATTTAATGCCTCTATCTTTCTATCAAAAGCTTGGGTTAGGTAGTCCAAAGCGAACCACTGTTATTCTCCAACTTGCAGATAGATCCATTGTTAGACGGCCAGAGGGGGTGGTAGAAGATGTGTTAGTGCAAGTAGGTTCATTGATTTTTCCGATAGATTTTGTGGTCTTAGACTTTGAACCCGATTCTAAAGTTCCATCATTTTGGGGTGACCTTTCTTGGCCATGGGTAGGGCATTGATTGATGTAGCAGCTGGTCAACTAATCATAAGAGCACATGATAAGGTTGAGGTATTAGATGTTTACTGCGCTTTAAAATTACCTTCTATTTATGAAGAGTTGTCTGCTATTACTGTGGTTGATCGCATAGTAGAATCACAAGTAATTATCCCCGAAGATCCTTTAGAAAGAGTGTTAGTGGGTCATGAGATAGAGGGAGACACTGAAGCTCAAGAGATTGAATCATGCTTAAATCTAGCACTAGTGCACACTCGTAGGAATCAAGTGGAGTCACTAGATCGCGAGTTGGGGACCCCACCAAAGCCATAAATAGAGAAGCCCCTACGTTGGAACTAAAAACTCTGTCGTCTCACCTAAGGTATGCCTATTTGGGTACTAATGAAACGTTGCATGTTAAACTTTTTACAGAATTGTCTGACTTACAGGTTGATGCGACATTGAGGATCTTAAAGTGGATGAGGAAAGCAATTGGATGGAAGATGGCTGATATTCATGGGATTAGTCCGGCTTTATGCATGCACATAATTTACATAGAAGAGGATCAAAAACCCAAAGCACAACATCAACGTCGACTAAATTCTGTGATGAAAGAAGTGGTAAGAAAAGAAGTCATAAAATGGCTAGATGCTGCAATTGTGTACCTAATCTCTGACAGTAAGTGGGTAAGTCCAGTACAATGTGTTCCCAAGAAGGGAGGTATGACAGTGGTAAAGAACGAAAAGAATGAGTTGATTCCTACCAGAACAGCGACTGGGTGGAGAATTTGCATGGATTACCGGAAACTAAATGAAGCTACCCGGAAAGATCACTACCCTGTTCCCTTCATTGATCAAATGCTTGACCGACTAGCAGGGCAGGAGTACTATTGTTTCTTAGATGGATATTCTAGTAACAACCAGATCTTGATTGCACCAGATAATCAGGAAAAGACTACGTTCACTTGTCCTTATGACACATATGCCTTCAAGCGCATGCCGTTCGGACTTTGCAATGCATCGACAACTTTTCAAAGGTGTATGATGGCCATTTTTCATGATATGGTGGAAGACTTTGTTGAGGTGTTCATGGATGTTTTTTCCGTCTTTGGGAAGTTTTTTGAGGTATGTCTCCGAAATCTTAATAAAGTACTTGCTAGATGTGAAGACACTAACTTAGTTCTAAACTGGGAAAAGTGTCATTTTCTTGTAAGAGAGGGAATAGTGTTGGGACACAAGGTGTCTAAATCTGGTTTGGAGGTTGATAAGGCTAAGGTAAAAGTAATTGAGAAATTGCCCCCTCCCATTTCTGTAAAAGGTGTGCGTAGTTTTCTTGGTCATGCAGGATTTTACGGGCGATTCATCAAAGATTTTTCCAAGATTGCAAGACCTATGTGCAGTCTCTTGGAAAAGGAGGTGAAGTTTGACTTTGATGAGATGTGCTTAAAAGCTTTTGAGATGTTGAAGGGGAACTTAATTGAAGCTCCCATCTTAATTGCTCCTGATTGGGAATTACCATTTGAACTCATGTGTGATGCAAGCGACTTAGCAGTGGGTGCAGTGTTGGGACAAAGAAAGAATAAAGTGTTCCACTCGATCTATTATGCAAGCAAGACCCTTGACTCTACACAAGCTAATTACACAGTGACTGAGAATGAGATGCTGGCTTTAGTGTTCGCCTTCAACAAGTTCAGATCGTATTTGGTAGGTACTAAAGTGATTGTTTTTACTGACCATGCATCTATTAGGTACCTATTCAACAAGAATGATGCTAAACCAAGGCTGATTCGATGGATATTGCTTCTCCAAGAATTTGACCTTGAGATCAAAGATAGAAAAGGTACTGAGAATCAAATAGCAGATCACTTATCTAGGTTGGAGGATTTTTCACATGTGAATGAAGGTGAGCAAATTCGGGATGAGTTTCCGGATGAACAATTGATGGCATTAAATAGCTCTCAAGTGCCATGGTATGCAGACATTGTGAATTTGATAGTAAGTGGTGAGTATCCTCCGGGTGCAACCACCCAACAAAAGAAAAAGCTCAATCATTATGCCAAGTTCTATATCTAGGATGAACCATTTTTGTTCAAGCAAGGTGTAGACCGGGTAGTGAGGAGGTGCATTCCGGAGTCTGAGGTTCACCAAGTACTCGAGAGTTGTCATGCTAGCCCATATGGAGGTCACCATGCAGGAGAGCGTACTGCTCATAAGGTACTACAATCTGGTTTATTTTGGCCCTCGTTATTTAAAGATTCTATTGCTTTTGTAAAGGGCTGTGATAAATGCCAAAGGTTGGGTACTATTTCAAGAAGACATGAAATGTCGCTAAGCAACATTTTGGAGGTGGAAATCTTTGATGTGTGGGGTATTGACTTCATGGTTCCATTCCTACAGTGGGAACCAATACATTCTTGTGGCTATGGATTATGTTAGTAAATGGGTTGAGGAGGTCACTCTCCTTTCCAATGATTCAAGGGTGGTGATAAAGTTCATAAAGAAGCACATCTTCACTCGCTTTGGCACTCCAAAGGCAATTATAAGTGATGGAGGTAAGCACTTCATTAATCATCTTGTTTAAAACCTTCTTGCTAAGTATGATATTCGTCATAAGGTTGCTACAACTTACCATCCTCAAACGAGTGGCCAAGTGGAGGTCTCGAATATAGAGGTGAAACAAATTTTACAGAAAACGGTGAATGCGCAGCGAAAAAATTGGTTTGAGAAATTAGATGATGCGTTGTGGGGATATAGGACTGCATATAAGACACCAATAGGGACTTCTCCCTATCACATAGTGTTTGGTAAAACATGTCATCTTCCAGCATAATTAGAACATCAAGTTTATTGGGCAATTAAAAGGTTGAATTTGGACCCTGAGCTAACCGGTAAAAAGAGAGTGAATCAGCTGCATGAACTTGAGGATTTTAGCCTGCACGCCTATGAGAATGCCAAACTTTATAAAGAAAAGACGAAAAGGTGACATGACAAGCACATAGTAGCTCGTACTTTCAATTCGGGAGATAAGGTACTACTCTTTAACTCTAGAATAAGGTTATTCCCTGGAAAACTAAGGTCGAAGTGGAGTGGTCCTTTCGAAGTGGTCAGAATGACACAACATGGAGCTGTTGAACTCAAAGATAAGACTGGCCTTACGTTCTTGGTCAATGGGCAAAGGGTGAAACACTATTTCGGTGAAGATTCAGATCGTGATCGGGAAGCTCTTGAGCTAAATGATGAATGATCTAAGTTACGTCGTGCCGCAACGTTAAATCAAGCGCTACATGAGAGGCATCCTAGGAACAATATGTAATAGATAGGTAGTTCGTGTTTGAAATTTTGATTTTTATTATTTTCGCTTAGTTTAAATTTGTGGAATCTAGGAGGTTCTTTTAGTTTTAGTGAAATAGAATTTTTCATTATTTGTAACGCAGATTGTAAAAAAAAGAAGTCACCAAGAGCACTGGTTGGCGCGCCGCGCCTGGCATCGAACGTCAGAGCGCTCTCTCAGGCGTGCTGAGAGGCGCGTCGCGCAAGGGGTTGCACGTCAGAGAACCCTCTCAGGCGCGCTGAGAGGCATGTCTCCCCTCCCCCCATCGCGCTAACACCCAGATTTTAAAAAATCTGGGTTTCGACCCAAATACCCGACCCAACCCTCTTTTAACCCTCAAATCCTACATTCATTCCACATATTTTCTCAACCCCAACCGACCTAATTCCCAAAGTCTCTCCAAATCCTTTTCTTCTTCATCTTCACTCCCCACTTTCCTCAATTAAAAACTCTCCATCTTTCTCCACATATTCTTCTCCCCCATTACTCCACTACTTAATCTCCAACTTCCCCACTTCTCTTCCATTTCTAAACCATCATTGCCCCACCATTTTTTTTCTTTTTCTCTATTCTCCTCACTGCCCTACCCGACCCCCCCTAATTTTTCTCATTTAACAGGTTGAGATGGATCCAAAAGCCAAAAATGTGGTGGGTTTCAAGCGGAGCAGAAAAGGAGAAGCTTTCGGGTCCTCTAGTGGCCGGGAACCAGTGCAAAAATTTGGTAAAAAGGTTGTGGAAAGGTATGGGTGGGAGTGGTTCAAATGCCAAAAAGAAGCGAAGTATATGGGTGACGAATTTGTGAATGAGGTAAGGTTACAGTCGCAATTTCATGATATATATTGGATTGTTCATGAGTTGGGTTTGAGGTTTATATTTGACAATTCAGGCGATTGCAATTTGATGTTAGTGAGAGAATTTTATGTGAATTGGCTAACTGAAACAAAATATAAGACTGTGCCTGTTAGGGGGAGAGATGTCAAGTTTTCTGCCTGAATTCTGAATGAGTTGTTAGGAACCCCGAATTGTGACCCTGATGAGTTTAATAACTTGAAGGATAAATCTCCTTATAGGGATATCCAACATACCTTGTGTGGGGTTGATTCGACTGCTAGGTGGGAGCGGAGTAAGGATACTGGGAGGCATAATACCCTCAATTTTGCTAACTTTAATCAGGTTGCTAGGGTATGACTGAAGATAGTGTGTAGTGTGTTGTTTCCTGCCAAACATTTAACCGAGGTGACAAGAGATAGGGTGGTGTTAGTCTATATGCTGATAAAGGGAATGCCCATTAATATTGGGGCAATCCTGAGGCAAAACATGATGAAATTTTGGAACAATTTGAGGTGGAGATTCTGTTACGGGGGGTTGATCACCCGTTTTCTGAGGGCTGAGGGTATTGAAGAGGAAACAATGGACATGACCGTGGCTTATCACCCGAATCTGATGGGTAAGTTGGTAGATGTGACCCGCACCAAGGCGTTAGACACGTCTTATGGACATGTCTTGTCTGCCCAAGAGAGGTAATCCCGTGATGATAGTGTCATGGAAAGAATGTTTGGGATGGCGGAATTGCAGCTGCGGATAGGTGGCCGTCCAGTTAAAGATACGGAGATGGATACCATGGCGGAGCACTACCCCTTAACTGAGAGTGCATCATTTTTATGCAGAACTGGTCCCGCATTCATAGAGCCTTTGGATGATGATGAGGCTACTGTTGACGAGGCTATGGATGATGATGATGATGATGTTGTGGATGAGGAGGCGAATGCCTTGATGGTGTTTATTCACGTTGATGACGAGGCCCCAGGGAGTATTCTTCACCTTATACTTTGTTTTAATTGTGCACTGAGGACAGTGCTTATTTTTAAAGTGTGGGGTGGGGGTAATATGTCTCTGATTGTATATAGTTGTTTACTGCTTTATCGAGTCTAGTGTTAGTTTTTAGTTTAATTTTTTAATTTTTTTTAGGTTCCTCAGCGTTTGTTTTCGGTACTTTTACTGAGGATTGTCCCTTCGAATCGACTAGGACTAGTTTATTGCTTTATTGAGTCTTAGAGTCGTCATAGGAGTGACAGTTCCCAATGATGGATGGATGACGACTGTCTTAAGGGAAAATTAGTCACATAGAAGAGTAGGATTGAGAAACCAACCTTGGCATTTGGAAACTATGTCCAAAAAAGTCAGCCAAACATCATGGGTAGTCACAAGTGGAAAAGTGCAATAGAGTGTTAAACTTGCAACAAACAAGTGTTCTTAGTTTTGACTCAAAGTAAAAAATAAATGGGCTTAATTGTGTAATGATACCGTAATGCAAGTTGTAGAAGCATGTTGGTTGATATATCCTTATGTGTGTTATAATGCCGTGTGTGGTGAGAATTGATTCGTTTTTGCTTAACTTGATATCTAGAACTTGCCTTGTGTGTGTTGAATTAGTAGCTTATATGACTTAAGGAATGTGATTGAGGCGCTTCTTTGAAATAGCCAATTCTTAACTCTACGTGTATGCCTACCATTGAAATCATCCCTAGTGAAGCCCCATTGAGCCTTTAGCCTTGTTTATTGATAAACCACATGATAAGCCAAAACCCGTTGTTTGATACCAAGTCTTTTGATCCTATGAAAAATTCTTAATGTACTATAGTTGAGAAGAAGAGTTGGAAAATGTTGGTTGATATAGCTAAGGGTGAATTGCTACATTGTATGAAAAAGGAAATTCTATTTTGGCCCTAGTCCTTAGCGACAATGTGCATGTCGACTAAAATTGAGGGTGGCTAATTTAGAATGATGCTCGAAACATTGGCCCTGATCCTATCAAGGATAATGTGTACCTTACTTGGATGTTAAAAATCTAGAGTTTGGGTGGCTAGTGCAAAGGCATATATAAAAAAAATAAAAAAAAATAAAATAAACATGATGAAACAGAAATAAAGAACAAATATGGAGTAACAAAAAGGGTAAATAGTCATGAAGTGTGTACTAGGAGGAAAGAAGAGCTATAAAGAAAATTGTTGGCAAAATAATGATATGTGCATTAGGAGGTGTATTCACTAAAATGATTTCTAAATATTCCATCCCTTACCTTAAGCCGACATTACAACCTAATGAAAGTCCTCTTGATTCCTTAAGAAATATGTGCGAAAGTAATAATACACTATTGGCAAACTTATGGTATGTTGAGAAAAGTAAGAACTTCTTTTGTGAGGGTGAGTTGATGTTTGAAAAATAGGCCTTGTTGATATTGCAAGTGGTTGAGTGAAATTCTTTACTAAACAAGAACAAGTGAGGGCGTTCATGGCATGTGTAAGATTATCTAATTGATGTGTTTGTATGAGTTTGCATTAGCCCGGAGAAAAGAGTTAAAGGGTCATTCTTTGAGCATGTGTTGTAACTTGGTGTAAATGTGGTGAAATGTGAATCCATTGTGAACTACAAAATCATGATTAAAAATGTTTGGTTGATTTTAAGGTGGGTTGATAAGTCCAAGGGTGGTGAAAAAGAGTTGATAGTCTAGAGATTGTTTGAGGACAAACAAAAGTCTAAGTGTGGGGTGGTGATCTTAGGCATATTTATATGCCTAAGTTGTCAATAATTGCACATAAAGTGCTTAAGTTGAGGAATAATCTTGAGTCTATTAGCTTGATTTTTGGTATAACTTGTGATAATTGTGCACTAACACACATGATTAGTTGTTTCAGGAGCACTCGAAGGAATTGGAGTTGGAATGAAGAAAGAAAGAGCAAAGATGTGCAAGAAAATGGCCAAGGCAAAAACCACCAGTGGTTAGCGCACTGGTTGGCGTGGCGCGCCACTGGTGGTACTTCAGAGTCCCTCCTCAGGCGCGCTGAGAGGCGCGACGTGCCAAGGAGGGGACGTCAGAGTCAAGAGAGAGGCGCGACACGTCCATCTTTTGCCGACTTTGTCAAGTTTTAAACATTAAATAGGATTCCTAATTTGAGTAGGATTTGTTCCCAACTTTTCCTACTATTATAAATAGATCCTTAGGGCTCCATAATTAGCGTTCAACTTTTGATTAGTGTGCAAGAGCTAGAATTCAAGTTTGTAATAGGTTTAATCCTTTAACTTTTCTATTTTTAGGAATTTGCATGAACTATTGTAATTTCTTGTTTTCTAATAGCATGAGTGGCTAAACGCCCTAGTTCTAGGGCTGTAGCTACGAATTGATTGTTGACTATTTAAGGTTGTTGAATTAATTTTCGGTTGTCATTATAAGTTACTTCTATATTCTTGTTTTAGTATTTTATGCTTGCGCACCATAAGATAAATTTAGTGTCTAATCTTAAAATCGAGAGAGGAGAGATTAGATAGACCAGAGAATATAAAGAGCTCGGTCCACCCATTAGATTGAGGTGATTAGTGTTCATAAGTGACGCCCAGACGAACACCTTGCTTGGTTATGAAATAGGATGAAATCTTAATGCTCGCCAGTTAATCTATTTATCCCCACTCAACGATGTAGTTAGATAGCTAATTGGGGTAGGCGACGAGAGGTGTATAACCCGGATCATACTATCAACCCTATAAACCAGTAACTTGACAACTGAAATTGATTCTAAGCCAATAATATGATACATGATATTCAGTATATGCTGCAACTCTGGAATTGCTTTTAACTTGCTTGAAATATTATATCAAAGTTGTTCACAATTAGTTACGTTTAATTAGTGCATAATTATTAGTAGATAAACAATAAATCATCAACTCTTGAAAAAGTTACTTTTTACTTTTAAGTGAGTGAATATAAGTTGATCATAAGTCCCTTGGGAACGATAAATCGTTTCTTTAAGAATCTATATTACTTGCGCGACCACGTACACTTGCGTGTATATTGGGGAGCCAACACTCTTCAATGCAAATTAGCGAAAAATTGACCATACCAATCCATCATTCATATTGAGTGTTTGTGGTTATTAGCTATACTCATATATACTTAAAGTAGAGTAATATCTATTTCTTCAAATTTTGAATTCGTCTCTGATCAAGTACGTAGTTCACTACAATAAATAAATGATATATATTATATTTAGTGGTAATAATAAGAATAAACTTTAGGAGTAGAAAGTATAAAAATCATATTAGCGCTCTATACCTACAACTTTGCTATTTGCGCTCCATAGCCAAATTATGTTTGCTATGGAGCATCTGATTTGTATAAATCACGGCTATTTGTATGAAAATTGCGTTTGTATATGTATATGTTCTCTATGTTAGGCTAGAGTGGTGAGCAAGATTGGGAGAGAGAGGAGAGAGACGAGCGAGAGAAGGCAGAAAGTGGAGAGAGGTGAATTATATATGTGTATCAATTAGAGAATTATATATATGTATCTAATATGTATATGTATCAATGATTGTGTTTGTATAACTGCATAAAATTTGAATTCATATACAATTGAATCGAGTTAAAACATTTGTATTTGTATATCAAATCTCTCTCTCGCTTTATACAAACACAAATTATACATTGTATTTTGTATAATTTGTGTTTGTATAAAGCGAGGGAGAGAGAAAAACAAAAGAGAACTGGGCAGTGAGAGATTTGTATTTGTATAATTATAAGTGTTTAGGACAGAGAGATATGTATTTGTATTTGTACATACAGTCTCTCTCGCTTTATACAAACACAAACCCAAACACAAATTATACATTTGTGTTTGTATAAAGTGAGAGAGGCGAGCAAGAGACGGCTGAAAAAAGAGGAGTGGCGAGCTAGATTTCATAGAGAGGGGAGAGATGCGAATGGCAAGAAGTTTGTTGCGAATTGGAATTAAATGAAACTATAGCTATAACATTTATTTTGAATTAATAGTTTGCTATAACGCACAATTTAATTTCCCTAATAATAAATATAGATATTTATAACCAACACTTTATATCAATGCCGCTAAAGGATTTAGTGACTCTGTACGCAATGACATTAACTCAATTACCGCTTAATATTATTATGGCAATAAATATAATCCCTAAAATGAAAATATCTTACCACTAAATATCTTGGAGTGGGTGAGAACAAAATATTTGGGTTATAAAAGTAACATGGGGATCCATTTCAGAGTTCACACAGGAACTTTTAGGCGAATAATACTCAAAAAAATTAGGTGACTGCCATCTGGGAATAATATTAATGTAATTATTCATATGTCAATGGACGAGTAGACTAATGTCTAATTAGCTAGTCTTATCAACTAATACTAATGAAACAGGTTTCTTATATTGAAAATAAATATACATTTTGACCATTTAGTTAACTAGCTAGTCTTAACAACCAATTAACACTTGTATGAAGCAGTCTTCTTTTTGAATATAAATATACATTTGACCATTTTATCTTTTGATTACAAGTAGTTGCATGTGTGTTCATGGTCATTGTTCAGCCAATAGTCTTATTCTTCTTCTATCTTGACAATTCAACGAGTCAATTGTTTTAATAATTTTCAAAATCCTGCGTGAATTTTGGGGTAGTTACACATAATATATTAACATGTCCAACAAACCAACATGGATTATGGTGCAGTGGTGGAACTGCTTCTCCCTTAATTAGAGGTCCCGAGTTCGAGCCTTAGTTATGGAGACAATCCTATTGGGAGTGTCATGACTTCCATATATGCTTGCAGTGCGCGATCCCAATATAATCGGGACACCAATGAAGGCTCTAAACACCGGATGAAAAAAAAACATGTCCAACAATATTTTCATTCCAACTCACTAATTTGGACTCTTTAAATAATGCAATTATATAATATTAATTGTACTAACTGTTAAGTTTAACCTCCTGTGACCTTGCCACTTCAAGTTTGACATCTTTTAGCTAGTTAGGTTATAACTTATAATCTATAATTAATGAGCAGTTAACGAAGGGGGTCCTTGAGGGTAACACCATCATATAGTATTCTTTAACAGCTAATTATTTTCTACTAACTTTGCAGCTTCTTTATTATTTGGCTGAATACATCAATAACTTTGAGAAATTTTCAGTGAACTTTAGTACGTGAACTAGAATAGACCACATAATATAGTGTATTCATTAGACACTTTCAACTCAAAGTTTGAAAAAAATATTTGTGCATATATTCAAATGCAAATATACTCGTTATGTAAATAAGTTAATAATTTCAAGTAAGTCACATCCTTTAATAATTACGCATTAGTCTCAAATCTCAATAAGCCGTAAAACTCAAGTCTGATCCAATTTGAACAGAGGTATATAATTTAAGGAGGTGATATATATTATGTGTCATAACTTGTCTACGCAATGGACCTCTAAAAAAATGCGCAAAAACTATTCCAAAAATTGATTCTAAATAAAAATTACTGGCAATTGAAAATATCAGATACATTTAACCTTATTATTTTAAGTTGAATTTGTACTATGCAGTACCAAGTCGAACGATTCTTTGACTTCAACCTTTAAGTCAAAGTGTTTAGATTGAACCATTCGAATAGAGGTCATGGTCGAAATTTCATTTTCTACATTCACATCTAATGTCGAATTTTTGGGTATTATATTACAAAGTTTGTATTTAATATTGCATAACATGGAATGGGTAAAATAAAGGTCCTTAGTCATGAATTGAGACATTTATTCGGAAAAAAAATGTCTCAATTAGACTTTGATTAGATTATTTCAGACTTACTAGTCCCGTAAGATTTGTAGGTCCTTCCATAGTCCAATTCATTACGTCAAAGTCATGTTTTTTTTAAATCAGAGGCGACAGTTGGAAAAAGGAATTAGTAAAAAAATGTAACTTACAATACAATACAATGCAGAATGGTCGTGTAATGATCTAATTCATAATGACAATTGGACGGATCATAATAGATCAAAATAACAAACGAAACAAGATCTAACCCAATTCAAATTTGATTTGGGTCAAAACGATTGTGTTAAAATGGGTTGAGTAATGAATTATAGAACTGGTCAAGACCCAACTCAACCCATTTTTTTACTAAGTTTTAATTGCTTATTTGTTCTTTTACAATATTTTTGGGAAAAAGGTTTGAAAAATACTCCAACTTTGGCCGAAATTGTCGTTACGATATCAAACTTTATGGAGGACCTTTTACCCCTCTGCACTATTTAATAGTGTATTTTAAAGGTATATATGTTTCCACGTGGACACATTACTATTTAAAATGATGCAATATTTATGATGTCCACGTAGGCACATATATACCTTTAAAATACACTATTAAATAGTACAGGAGGGTAAAAGTTCCTTTCCAAAATTTGGTATCGTAACAACAATTTTGACCAAAGTTGGAGTATTTTTCAGACCCTTTTCCCCAATATTTTAATAGCTAATAAAATTATTTTTTCTTTATTATGACTATATATAACATATCGATTTTCTTAAAATAAAATTAAAAATATTTTGACATAATTTCTCTCGAGTCAATTTTGGTTACATATCAATCCAATTTTCTATGAATTGAAATGGGTTGGGTTGAAATGGGCTAAACTGATAAATGAACGGGTCAATAATCTACCCAAACTTAAATAAATTGAACATATTGAACCAATTGAATTTGATTTTGTCACCTCTATATAATGCTTAATTTTAGCCAGTGCTATTGCCAGCTCTATTTCAACGTCACAATGCTTGGATGGTGCCAATACTCCTATTTATGGTTATCGAAAATATTATGGGGTAATTAGTACGCAATCATAAATAACAAAGAGCAAACTACTTAGATCTCATTATTTTAGGTCCTAATTACTAGAATTCACAATAGTTTTTAATATTACTTTATATATCACTTTTCGACCTTCAGATACATGTACCATGACTCGCCTAGATACATGTATATGGCAGATTCAGAAGATGAGATACATGATTTAATACTTTTGAATTAAAAGGTTGTAGCTTATTTCCTTAATTAAAGGAGTAATTGATGAATAATTAACAACTAAAATGGATTAAGAGGATTCTTGCATATCGAATCCTGCTTGATGTATCTCGTCTGTGGGTGCCTTTGTTGTGTGACCAGAATCATCTGATTTTGTGAATTATCAGTCATTAAAATTGTTTGAGAAAGAACAAAATCAAACAATGTAAACCCTAAAATCGAACTTTAAAAAAATTGGAACTCTATTTCGGATACATGAAAGTTATGAAACCTGAGATTCATTACAAT
Organism: Solanum tacnaense; assembly: GCA_029582525.1. Classification (NCBI taxonomy): domain Eukaryota; kingdom Viridiplantae; phylum Streptophyta; class Magnoliopsida; order Solanales; family Solanaceae; genus Solanum; species Solanum tacnaense. The sequence goes on from JAJOOD010003221.1 coordinate 18,105, forward strand.
ACTGAACAAAATAGAAAATTACCTCTTTGTATAATGCTGATTTTCAAGAATTGGTTATGAATTTAGAACATGCAAACATGTATTGAGAGGACTAAGAAAGAAGGAGAGATGGTGGATGTGCATTAATTACGTGGGGGTAAGATACATACGGGTAATGGGATTGGGGAGGGAAACAACTAATGTGACATAAAAGTAATTTAAATAATGGTTAATGTACCATTAATTAATGAGTTTATATTTTAAGATAATTATTCAATATCATATTTAAGAGATTTGTGTATCTGATTTATCTTTTTAAAATATATGGTATAATTATTAAAAAGTGGTATTACATGTAATTTTTTTAAGGGAAAATTGTATGAAATAACAAACTATTAATTCAAATTAAATGCTATAGCCATAGTCTATTTTAATTGTAATTCGCAACAAATATCTCCTTTTTTTGCCATCTGATTCGGTATACAATTAGTCATTTTTGGTATACAATTAGCCATTTTATACATTTCAGTATAAAATGTATAAAATGCCTTTGTGTTTGTATAAAGCGAGAGAAAAGTGTATATACAAATACAAATACATATATTTTCGTGCTATACACTTATAATTATACAAATATAGATCTTATTATACAAATTACAATGTATAAATGAATTTATACAAAACTGAACAATTTGTATAAAATTGGATGTTTGTAGCGAATTATACAAATCAAAAGCTCCATAGCAAACATAAAATTTGTTATGGAGCGCAATTATGCAAACTATAGCTATAACATACAAATATGATTTTTATGTTTGATCTATGTGAAAGTTTACTCTTTTTTAAAACTAGAGGTAAAGTATGTTTAGTTATGTAGTTTTTCCAACAAAAAAATAGAAAGAAAAAAAATACAAAAATTTAACGAGGTTCGGTTAGACTCCATCCTTTAAGCAAAAGCAGAGAGAGTTTAATTTCCTCTATGAAACAAAAGAATAAGTGTACAATGCTTTATAATTCCAACTATATCCCTTATATATAGATCCCTAATAGTCCCAAATACGAACAAGATTCTCCGAAACTTGCAAATATATTAGGACAAAAAATCTCCTAAATCAGTAGGGATTATGAATTTCCTAAATATATAAGGAAAAAGTTCGAGACATAATTAACTACTAGTTATTTTCATGGTTTGAGCCTACAACCTTCATGCATGTGGCAACAAACGTTAATATCCTTTAGCTACGTCATTGGGCTCCTAACTAGCATAGTTAAGATTTAAGCTTTACTTGTAAAAGAATAGAAAACGAATTAATATCCTAAACGAAAGAAATAGTAATTGAATATATTATGGTCATCATTATCAGGAATGGAATATTCCCAGTTGTGTTTTGTGAAAGTGATCTTACAAAGACGTGTACTCTTCACTAAACAATGTTAGTGATTCATTATTATTGAGTGATAAATTGAGATAAAATTACATATGAATTTATTATTAATAATAATGTGATAAAACGTACCGTGGCCTTATTCTTTAAAATTTGGTGCATGAATCATGTATTTTCCACATAATACATTTCAAATATTCGAGAGAAGATTGTTTCTTTGATTAATTTCCTATAAGCTTCTTCACATGTTCTTGGATGTTTCATTTGTTTCCATCCCATGGGTCTGCACAAAATCTTCAAAGGCCACGTTCCTTAATTCTTAACTACTTCTTACGTGAGAATGAAGGATTCATGCATACTTCTTTTTAATTTCTTCCCGCCAAGTGTAATCGTTATCATAACTTTGAACTTTATAGATTCAAATTCTTTAACTATATTTTATTTGATTTTATAGGTTCGAAATTTGTTATATGTACTTATCTAGCTAAATTTTTAAAGTACATATACTTATTTTGGTTAAAATTATTGAATTATGATGTATCTATATAGCTTCTAAGCTAAGTCCGATTACACGATAAAATCTGAAGGACAAGTTTACTAAATTAAATTAGACCATGTTTGTTTTGACTCTTAGGGGTTGTTTGGTTTGAATACAAGTTATGCTAGGATTAGTTATGCAGGGATAAGTTATACTGGATAAATAATGCTGAGATTAGTTATGTTGGGATTAGTTTCTATTGCTTGTTTGGTTTGTCATATTCAAACTTATATTCATTGCATAATTTTTAAGAATAAGTTGTTGTTTATAAAAATACCCTCTACCTTATTTAGTTTTTTTTTTCTTTGCAAGCTTTAGTTATTCATTCTTAAAAATAAAATTTTCATCTTATTTAGGTTAAATATTTTTGTGTGTGCATTTCTATGATTGTGCCATGTGTTTTAAACTTAAATTTTCATCTTAATTAACTTTAAAAAAAAATTCATGTTATTTAGCTTAAAAATAAAATTTCCATCTTATTTAGCTTAAAAATAAAATTTTCATCTTATTCAGTTTGAAAATAAAACTTTCATTTTATTTAACTTAAAAATAAAATTTTTATTTTAAGTTTATTAAAGTAAAAGAAATTTTATTATTAAAGTTATCTACATTTTAATTGATATATAAAATATAATTTTTAAGTGAGTAATAAACTATTTAATTAAAAATATGTGATTTAGTAGTGGAGTAACATTTTAAGAAAAATCAAAATATAAATAAACATAAGAATTAGACAAATAAATTTAACTTGTAATATATTCATAATAAAAATTGTATTTATAAAATGTAATTTTTTTAATAAAAAAAATATATTATCATAAAAACAACAACTAATTAAGGTTGTGAATGTTGTTATAAATATTGTTAAAAATTATGTTAATTTACATAAATTTAAAAATGGTGTATAAAAGAGAGTTTAAGGGGATATTTTTGTTATTTCACATATTTATCCCAAGATAAGTTATCATGGGATTACTATTTCACCCCAGTAAGGGGGACAACTTATCTCATGACTAATTATTAATTCTGGGATAAATTATCCAACATTTGTAACCAAACAACGGATTAAAAATCATTTAAAAATTATCTCAAAATTAATTCCTCTTATCCATCACACCAAACGACCCGTTAGATCTCTTAATGTAAATACTAATTCAAACCTAAGTAAATTAAGTACTACATTTATTTTTTTTCAAAATCACTTTTTTGTTTTGTATTTATTTAGGTGATTTGGTTCATTTTTTTTCTCAATGACTCCTGCGAATAAAACTTTTTTGTTTTTACTACAATATTCTTTTCTCCCACCGTACAACAATTATTGCCAGCCACCACCCTGACGAAATAAAACTAGCAGCCTGTATTATTTTGTTTGGTAGGGATGTAAATGTTTTCCACAAATAATATTTTTTCAGAAAGTATTTTTCAAAAAATAAATAACTTTATTTTTCATATTCTTTTTATATTTGATAACTAAATAATAGTTATATATAATTTCAGCAAATATTATAATGACGGAGGAGGGAGTGGACCGAGTGAGAGGCATATGAGCGATGGGAGCTATGGTGGTAGACGACTTATGAAACATGATTTTTCTATTTTTACTGAGAAAGTCATTTTTTAATTTATTTTTCAAATATTTTGATCAATAACATGAAAAATAAAAATAAAAATAAAAATACCCTTGATAAACAAAATTATGATTATTGAGAACATTCTACTACTTTTCTGTCAGAATATTAGTCGATGTCTTTTAAATAAAAATAAAAATAGGCATATTATATGATGCTTGAGTTAAGAGGGGGCTAAAAATTTAGAATAAGCAGCACCAAAGCACACACAAACACATGGCTTGTTGTGATTGGCCAGCATAACCAGCTCACACTCCTTCGACTTCGAAATAATTCTACTTTCAATTTCTTGTCGGTCATAAAAATAGTTTTACTTTTCTTTAAAGAATTTTCTTTGTCCCCCAGTTTGTATGGTATTATTAGAACAAAATCAAGAAAAAATAATAATTTGAATGCTAATTTAGGGATTAAAGAATACGGATTTGGCACTATACATTTTTTCACGTCTTCATTAAGTTTATGAAAACATAAATCATCAAATAAAAACTCAGATGCAACAAATAATATTTTTCATCTGGTGTTCGGTATTGTCCTACGATAAAAAAAAGATTTAGCAACAATAAATATACACATTAAAAAAGAGTGTTAATTTTTTTAGCGGCATTAGTTAATTGTCATTGATCCAATATCGTTATAGGCTTTAGGGACACTTACAAAAAGTGTTAATTACAACTAAAAAAACATATTTAACGGCAATTAAGCTATTGTCATTATTTAAGTGTCTCTAAAAATCATTTTTGATATAGTGACACTAGAGCACAAATACATCTGAATTTGCTCTGCTTAGGATCCATTCAGGGAGAAACGCTTCATATTAATGAAAATTTCATACTTCGGGCTCAAAAGTCAAACTTGAAACTTCCAGTTAAAAAAGGAATAACCCATCTTCTGCTACCAATGGTACAACAATCACATTTCAACTAACGTCATTTTGATTTTAGACAGAATGATTTAACAAAATTTCACTTGACAAATATATTCAAAAATGATATTTTCTCTTCAAACGAAATTTTCAATCTTAACTTACAATTGTACCCTATATTATTATTTATATATAGTCAAAGTAAACATTCGAAAAAATTTCCTAGCAAAACTCCATCATATAAAATAAGAAAAGAGAGAGTATTATTATTGAATTTCATATGATATAAAAGGAGTTGTGTGACTTTCGTTTTACTCTTGTAATACTAGTATACACGTTTCATCTTCTTAGTTTATACTTTCAAAATTACGCTCTTTGTAATAGTGTCAAGTCATACCAAGATGGAGTAGTTGACATAAGTTTCTAATCAAAAGATTATTTTATGGCTTAATTACTAGCGTTTGTTTTACTCCATTTATGCTTATTGAATCCAAGTATAAGAATTTATTTAGTAAAACCGTCATTAATTATTATTGTTTTGTATAAATAAAATTATTTAATTTTAAATTTTCTCTTATAAAATTAATCAACCAATAATACACACACATACATGCACGCAACTAAATATGTATATATTACTATACATATACTTAATAAATGTAATACTGAAATAAAAATCATAAAATAGTAGCGTTAGATTTTGCAACAAATTCCGAACAAGATTATTCTACTTATAATGATAACGAATTTACAAAAAATCTATGATAAAAGGTATTACATAGATGGCGAGCGAAAATGCTATAAGTAATACAAACATTTCATAGGATAAAAGGAGAGGGGTCGGAGGTCGGGACAGAATTTCTATTATTCAAAGTTGAGGGGTGAATTTGATTTATAAAGTATTGTTGGATGGTGGGGTAGTGTAAAATGATTTCTAATCACTAGTTTGAGCTTTTCAAATTTATACTCACTTCATTCACTTTTATTTATCTACTATTTTAAAAATAAATTTCCAATTAAAAAAAAAGGTACCATTGTGGATATATAAAAATGTGCAGGGGAGTAATTTCTGTTTTGACAACCATTCAAAGAAAGTGTTAATATTAAGGGAGAAGTCGGACAAAATTAATTACTCTTAATTTTATAAAATATAATGACAAATATTTTTAATAACCTTGATAACTCGTATAGAATGAGGGAGTATAATTGTTCGATTAATATAAACTATAGTATATATATTTTTCTAATAATTCTTCAATAAATATGACAAAATATACTGAATTAGGCAGCAAATTTGATCTCCCAACCACCTGTGGAATTCTCCAAAAGTCAGATGCTAAAATAAAAGGTCGAAAAATGCAATGAAGTTTAACAGATACACATAGTTTTAGAATTAAGCAAATTGAATATTAATTTGACCACATGAAATTTCCATTTCATAACTAACAAACTTCCCATAACAACGATACTAGTACTATAATACAATAAAATTTAGCCAAGGAGGCAAAGGTCAACCAAATCTTAAAATATACTATATGTTGGAGTACTTATTAATCTCTAATTATACATTTAGTAAAATTTAATAAGTTTTAAGTTATAACAATCTCTCGTATAACAAATTTTATATCATCAGTTCACTTTTTATCTGTTATATCAAGTAACCTATTCTTATATTCAAATTTCACATTATTTATAAGATAATCTGACTATATAAATATTTTGTACACTAACCGTATATAACCTAATTATCTTACTTGTAGCCTATGTTGCTTGAACTCTTAAAAAATGTTAGCAGATGTGTATCAGATTCTTCAAAAAAAGTGTAATTTTGAAGAACCTAACACATGTACAACATCAAAAGTGAAGATTGTTTCCTTGTTAGAATTAGTCTAATCACGTGCCATTCATTTCACATCTCATGCAAACTCCTATAAATACCACCTTAAACCATCACTTCCAAACCATCCCATCTTGAGAAATATTTACACACTTCCAATTTCCCTACTTTGATTACTCAAGCTAGATATGGCTATTATCCGTTCGAAAATCGGAATAATTGGTGGTGGAATAAGTGGCATAGCAGCCGCTAAACAACTAGCCAAGTACGATCCAATCGTGTTCGAGGCAACGGACTGTATAGGAGGGGTGTGGAAACACTGTTCTTATAGGTCCACTAAATTGCAAACCCCTCGATGTGATTATGAGTTCTCTGATTTTCCATGGACTCAAAGGGATAATACCAATTTCCCTACTTATGAGGAAATATTAGACTACTTATACTCTTATGCTAAACATTTTGATGTCTTGAAATTCTTCAACTTCAACTCTAAGGTTGTGGAAATTAAGTTCGTAGGTGATCGAGAAATGAATCATTTTGGTGAATATGGAAGTTTGACGACTGGCAATCCTGTCTGGGAAGTTGCTGTTCGTAACAATCAATCTCAAACCATACAGGTTCTTTTTTTGTCTCAATTTATGTGAAACAATTCAAATTTCGAGATTCTTTAACTTTCTGACGTTTTATATTTGTATCAGTGGTATGCGTTTGATTTTGTGGTGATGTGCACGGGTAAATATGGAGATATCCCAAATATACCAAATTTTCCAGAAAAAAAAGGGCCACAAGTGTTCAATGGTCAAGTTCTTCATACCCTTGATTACTCTAAACTTGACCAAGAAGCATCTACTAAACTTATGAAAGGGAAGAAAGTTGTTGTTGTTGGCTATAAAAAATCAGCTATTGATCTTGCTGTTGAATGTGCTGAAGCTAATCAAGGTAATTAATTAATACTTTATGTAATTCCTTAATTATTTGTAAGTCAAAAGTATATGATCCTTATTAATTAACCTAGTATATTGAATTTTAAATATCTTCAAGTAATAGTACTATGTGTTTAACAATTTATGATAATCTAAAATGAGATTGTCACACGTCAGGAAGGCAATTGGAATTAATGTATTATATTTAAAAAGACTTGGTAATTTCACTTTTTTTTTATTTTAAATATTAATGAATTCATAATAGACTCTTTTTCAACTCTATATATTCAAGCCAATTTGGATACGAAGGGACTTGTTTATATTTTTCTCAAATAGTATATCAGAAAATTACAAATATCGATCGATAGTGTTATTTCACGTTGACACGTGTTTCTTATTCGATATAAAATGGCTTCTCATCTATTGATTGTTTGTTTGTGTGGTTTCTAATAGTAATTAAAAGTGTGGTTGTCGTAACAAATTGAATAGTTGCTCCACTTCAACTAGAGATTGTTACAACAAAATATAAATTTCCAAAAACAGGCAACGAAAGGACGTTCCATAAAAGGAAAATAATAAATTGTGGTTGTTGACATCAGTACTACTAATCTTTTAGAAAATTGCAAGTGCATATATTGATTTATCAACTCCAAACATACATCATGATGGTCCACGTAAGCCTCAACTTTACAATTATATTTATTTTTTCTAAGAAAATGTCACCAAACAAGGGACCAAAATAAGGAAAAAAAGAAGCTTGAATTTTTTCTAAAATGTCAAAAACACCTTTTTGATTTTTGCAAGTCTCATGCTTTGACCTCAGGACAACATCACAGATATAATTTCTTTCAAAGCCACACGAATTAAATATAGAATTTTCACAGTAGAATTGAAAACCGTCCGAGTTAAAAATTTATGAATTCTGGATCATAATTTGATAAATTTTCAATACAAATATATAATTTGAGTCAAAACTACTGAGTTTACCAAACGCAACAAGATAATTCACTTTATTAATTTGTTTGTAACTACTTGTAGGACCTGAAGGGCAACCCTGTACAATGGTTGTAAGGACTTTGCATTGGACAGTTCCACACTACTCTATTTGGGGTTTGCCATTTTACTTGTTCTATTCAACTAGATCTTCTCAGTTTCTCCATGAAAGACCAAATCAAGGCTTGTTTAGGACCCTTCTTTGCCACATGCTTTCTCCCATGGTGAGCTCCATTCTTTTTTTCTTTCTCAATCTAGCTAGTGCATCATTTGGCTTAGGACTAACAAAAACGCGCTTATATATGGTGACAGAGAAGAGCAGCTTCTAAATTAATCGAGTCGTATTTGGAATGGAAACTTCCACTAGAAAAGTATGGACTGAAGCCAGAACACCCTTTTGAGGAAGATTATGCATCATGTCAGATGGCTATCTTGCCTGAGAATTTCTTCACTGAGGCTGATAAGGGTAAAATCATGTTCAAAAGAACATCAAAGTGGTGGTTCTGGGAAGGAGGAGTTGAATTCGAGGACAACACCAAGTTGGAAGCTGATGTTGTCATACTTGCAACTGGTTTTGATGGGAAGAAAAAGATCAAAGCTATATTACCTGAGCCCTTTCGCAGTCTGGTAGAGTTCCCCTCAGGCATGATACCCTTGTACAGGGGTACCATCCACCCGTTGATTCCAAATATGGCTTTCGTGGGCTACCTTGAAAGTGTTTCAAACCTGCATTCAGCTGAGATACGTTGCATATGGCTATCACGACTTGTTGATGATCTGTTTAAGCTTCCATCTGTTGAGAAAATGCTTGAACAGATAACACAAGAGATGGAGATCATGAAGAGGACGACAAGATTCTACAAGAGAAATTGCATCTCCACTTTCAGTATTAACCATAGCGATGAAATCTGCCAAGAGATGGGATGGCAATTTTGGAGGAAGACGAACTGGTTGGCTGAAGCCTTTACCCCCTACAACAGCCAAGATTATGCAGAGGAGAAGTAGCTTCATTCAGTAACATTTGAAAGTTTCCTACTTTATTAGCCTATTATTTCTTGTATACCTACTGCTTATGCAGCATATTTATCTACTCATTATAAGGAATAAACATCACATGTATGAAAGGACAAGCAAGGTATCCACAAATGTTACATACCTCAGCTTATGACTTAGATCTTCTATTTTTATCAGTAAAAGTAGGGAATAAAGATTAATATTTCAAGATCATCACGAGTGACTCCATTCTCATTTGCAATTTACTAATGATCCACCACTGTTGGGGCTTCAACAATTGTAAGAAGTGCCAAGTTCAGGCAATTGAAGAAAATTCTCCATTATGCAGTTACTACAACCAGAGCAAAGGCTCATATACAAACTTATCTCTCATGGGAGACCCGAGTTCAACATTCTACAGCATAAATTGTAGCATGACTTTAAACTAACAGCTCCTTTGACATCTATTAAATATAAGTGGTTGTACAGCCTATCATATAACATACAATTGGCACACATTAGTGGCAGAAAAAGTACAAGAAGTTTATTGGCTAGAGGCAGGAAAAGAATGTAGAAGGGGAAACCTTGACGTTTAAAGACTTTGAAGTAACTTCAATGTCTCATCGATATGCTTTTCAGGTTGGAACTGATTATTATATATGAGTTGAACCACTCCATTCTTGTCAAGCACATAAGTCTGTCTACCTGGCAATGTACCAAATAGGTCTCCCGGGATTCCCCACTCTTTCCTAACTTTGTTGCCTTCATCACACAACAAGGTAAATGGGAGTCTGTACTTCTTTGCAAAGGCCTGCAGAATAAAACATGTCAGTTATCCTCAAAAGAGTCAACAACACTACGCATCCTAAATCTAGAGAACATTAATGAAAGGTGACGGCAATATCTAATAAAGAAGTTCAGAATACAGGATAACTAGGAGTATATCCTTGACATGAGAAGAAACGAAACACAATCACAAATTCAGACATTTAGTAGTGACTGTACTTTGTCAGAAATCCCAACAAATGCTCCTTGAAAGATTGTTACCATGTTTAATCACCCAAAGGATCCTCATAACTTAAAAGGGACAGTTAGACTACTACTTTTCCTTTGTTTTTTCCTTTTTCATCAGGCAATGCATACGTTTTGCCAGAGTTCCCTAATAACATTGTATCTCAGCTCTGTGACACTAAACCCTCAGATAATTTACTAGTTGTCTACAACTATAGAATACCTAGTATAGTCCCACAAGTGGAGTCTGGGGAGAGTAGATTGTATGCAGACCTTACCTCTACCTGAGGTTGTCTCCGAAAGACCATCTGCTCAAAGAAACTATAAAGTTACTTCTAGTTATTCGTATATGTAATACTCTGTGGAACAGAATAGGTATTTCAAATAGTCAATTCGTCCTACATAAGGACACGAAGGAAGAGCAAGAACAATGTAATTTGGTTAGGAGAACTAGCACTCTCCAGTTAACCCGCAATAGAAATAAAGTTCCAGACAACAGAATATTTAGCTGTTTAATGCATTGAGCAAGTAAATATTTAATACCTTGTGGGATTCAATATCATCACCACTAATCCCAACAACTTGAGCCCCTGCTTTCTTGAATTTTTCATAAGAGTCCCTGAAGGCACATGCCTGCAGACAGTTTTCACATATTGGTTAGCTCCAAGTAACTTTTGAAGATCATTGCTACAAAGTTGTTTAATCGAAAATAATAGTTCAATGTAATCTATCAACTATTCATGAAGTTGTGGCTGACTTGCTGTAACTCCACAACTTCAATTTTCAACCACTATAAACTAGAAACAAACGAACAAAACTTTTGTTTCAGGATAATAGAAATTTAATCCCAGTCTAAAAAGATATAACATAAGAAGGATGAAGCAGTTCTCCAGTGATTTCTGGATGATGTTCAAACAGTAAGTCTATCTTGTTACTTTTAAGAGGACGTGCCACCAAAACCATTCAAAGGAAACTCATTTTCTACGCTAGCCTATAAAGGTGTTTAGGAACATAACACCATTGTTCAAATAGTTCATCAATATCCATGTTTGGTTTCTACTTTAAATCAACATTTCATAACAATGTCCTTTCAAGGGTTGCAATAATTAATTTCTATCAGTAGGTTTGAGACAAGAGACATCTGAGACAGAGGATCTAATGTATTGACAAGCTACAAATAGGTCAGAATTGGAAGGTCATTCAACACAGAACCTTGCAATTCAAGTACCTTATCGTTTCTAGTACTAGCCAAGCTTCATATTATCATTAACCATGTACCTAAATTTAATCTACAACTCATTATTTTCAAGAATTAATTCATCAGTCCACTATGAATAAAGCATAAATCTTTTCTGCATGAAAGTGAAATTTCATAGCTAACACGAAACAGAATCACTGGAAAATCTAACTGTCATTGAGCAATCTATACCTGTTTGGTGCAACCAGGAGTTTCATCAGCAGGGTAGAAATAAACCACCACAGGCTTGCCTTTAAACTTGGAGAGACTCACATTTTTTCCATCTTGATCTTTCAATGTGAATGGTGGAGGCGCCGAACCTTTATTCACCTACAAATATCGAAACAAAATTGAATCGACAAGAAAACCCGTGAAAACGGAAGAGCTAAGAGGTCAAAAAAATGCAATGCAATGCAATTTACCTTTGCAACAATTGAAGTTCTTGAAGAAGATGGGGTTGAAAAAGAAGGTGAATGAAGGACTTTAAGGCCATAAAACTGGGATTGTGATGATCTGGAGACAATGGTGAGGTTTTGGGAGATGGGGTTTTTTGGGGTTTGAGCATACTGGAGCAGAGAAGGAAGAGTGTGTTTTACAGAGACGGATAGAGAAGCCATTTTTTTTCTAATATGTGATAGTGAAGTTTGTATTATTAGCAGATTGTTAGTCTTGTATAGTTTATTTTTTTAGACAGATAAGGAAGAAGGGGAAAGCCAGTGAGTGACTATAGAGTTTGGGTGAAGAAGAGATGGGGTTTTTGACGTGGTGCATTCTTCACCATCTATATGTCGATAAGTATACAATTTGAATCGAAATATAGAAATATATACTGGTAGGATTATCAACTGCTCAAAATAACATATTCACAGTGGCAGCATGACATGTAACGGTGAGAAAGGAACAGTTAAGACCAAAATAATCTATTAGTTGAATCATTTCATCAAAATAATATGATTTTACAACATTAATATAAACGTTGTTGCCAATAACGTATTAGGTTATATTTCATTTTAGAACCAAAATATACTAGAAATACGTTACTGACAGTAACGTTATAAGCTTAAAACATTACCATCAATAACGAGTTTCTGCAACTTTGCCACATGAAAATCTTTGTACCAAATATTGTTATTAGAAAGCACGTTTTAAAGGTAAAGCGTACTTAAAGTAACGAGTCTGTTGAATCAAATCACAGGTTTGTCTTCTAAGAATCTTTGTACGAAAGTAGATGTTAAAGTCATTATTAGTCTTGTTGATTTAGTCTATCAATAAAAATGTTAGTATAAGTTACGTTTTAACTTTAAAACGTGACTAACAGTAACAACAAACTGCTAAAGTGTTCCCTCAACAATTGACCACAGATTATTATAAGAAATGGTTTGTGCAGAATGTTTAGCACATTCCAACAATTTTCTACAAAGCTTCTGCTTATGTTTCCCATTGTTGAAACAACACTCACAAAATTTTAATAGATATGGCTTATCAATAAGTTGAAATGTATTTGTAAAAATATATTTTTAATAATTATAATGCATATCTTATTTTTATGTGTAGGATTTTTGATGTCTAATTTTAAAGAAAACGTGACGATTGCGTTATATTGGGGTGGTGAAATAATCACTGAAATGATCGGATTCAGATATAGCAAATGTGCCAGAATGATAGTTACCATGTTTATTTCGACCAATTACATTGAATTAATTGAATTGTTGCATGAGAAAATGGGGACTAATAGTGAAAATATCCATCCTCATTTCAAAGTAACATTACAAGGTTCATTGGGTTCAAAATTGAGAATGACCAATCTTTCCTACAATTTTTTGTCATTCCTCAATTCTTTTTTGAATAAGATTGATATAAATCTTTTGGAGATGTATATAAAAACTAGATCATATCAAGATAATCTATTTCAAATGAATGGTCAACATGATTATCATATAAATTTATTAGCATAAATTTATGGATTTGCCACAATCAGTTAGCCTCATTTTGCATACAGTGCAACACATGGATCCATAAATCATTTAGTGCAGGACCTAACGAGCATGAAAGTCACGTCCCGAGCCTACACCCTGGGTGGGACTGATACTCGAAAATCATTGTTGGCCCCAAGCAAACCCTTGGCCTGGCTTAACTCATAGCGGAAGACTTAAAGCATTAATACAAGGATTCAAATGCACTTTAAAACAACTGTCTCAAATAAACTTAGAATGTTTAAGGATAAACATTCAAATTAGCCAAAGTGGCAACTCAAGTCTTTTAGCAAAACATTTGAAATACAAGACTGAAGACTCAGATCTAACTGTCTATGAAGCCTCTAAATACTAAGAAGGATGTCGGTACAAGACCCCCGATCATCCTAACAACTGAAATACTAGAAAACAATGTAAAAGGAGTCCCTCGGAAAGCAATGAGGCTCACGAAATGACTTTGAATGCTCGAATGGATCAACGAGGTGCTGGATGCTGATCCTGATTACTTGTATCTGCATCATAAAAAGATGTAGGCCAAATGGCATCAGTACATTGAATGTACGAGTATGCGAGGGGAAAACTAAACATGACATAAGCTTGAAAGGAATCTGAAAAGAACACTTACCTTGACTTTACTCAACTCAAGAATACTCAACTCAAATGCAAAGTAAAAACAACAATAATGGTGCAGTTATACTAAGCATTTAAAACAGTAGATGATAACTCAATGTATTAAAGAAATACAATAACAACTCAATTTACTTATAGAGTAATATAATACTGTGGGAGTTTCTCTAACCGACAACCACCACTATGAGCTAAAGTGATGATACATCGTCTCTCCCACGCTGCCAGAACTGTCCTATACCTTGTCGTGATATAGAACACCTCAACTAAGTGAATCCACTAGTCTATGCTAAAAATCACTAATGAATCATCTAAAAAGTATGTTCCTTTATACCCATGATGGCTACATGGTTTATAGAGACTTGAGTTATTATGAACTCATCCCCATATCGGTGCTCAATACTACTCCCAAAATATACTCAGCTCATATGCTTAAAAAACAAAACTCTTTATGAGGTAATTACTCAAAACTAGCTTAAAAGCTCTCTTTGAAAAATGGTGTTTCCCTTTTTTTATAAATGTGAAAACATTTCAACTCTTGGGAATACTTAGTTCCCGTATAATCTTTTGAAGAAATGAACTTTACTCATACTCTTTACTCAACTCAAAACTCAAGCCTTAAAACAAAGTTAAAACGTTTGTAAAAGACTTTTGGAAAATTCTATAAACTTCTCTTGACTTGACTCTTAACTTTCCTTGAATTGAATTATGGATTCAAGGTTAATGATCTCATGTTTATGAATGATTTCATGATGTTTAGACGTACCTTAGAGTGTAGAAATCGACTAGAAAACATAGGTACGTTGCGCCAGAGCCCAAACTTCAGAGTCAGGGTTGGGGCACTCTGAGTGGCGCGACGCCCTAGAGCCCAAACTTCAAACTCTGAAGTGGGGTGCTCTGATAGGTGCGACGCCCCAAGCCCCTGTCCAGAAATTCTCTAATTTTTCTTCATCGTTTTTGTCACATCCCAACCCTAGGTGAGGCGAACAAGTACCATATGAACACATGCTTTACAAGTCACCTATGATGAGAAAGTAAACTATTACTATGCAGATACATTTACTAATGAGAAGCTTCATATACAACACATGTTGACTAGTTGAACCGATACATGTGACAAGTGAAACTATGAATTCAGATGATAGCTTTACAATGTCTACAAAGCCTCTACTGGAATTCATAACTGTACCACTATGAACTACGGATAGTAAAGACTTGGCAAAGCCCTGAATCAACTTGGAGCTCACCAACAACCGCTGAGTATCATGTGCTTCTATTGGGGAGATCTACTAGTTGAGTACCTGTACCTGCAACATGAAATGCAGTGTCCCCAATAAGGGACGCCAATACGAAAGAGTGTACTGAATATGCAAGGCATAATACAACCATATGTAAAATGAGAGCTCAAGTGAAACCAAATACCAATAGATAAGAATTAGAGACCACATTTGCTTTATACTTGTGGAATCATGTATGTTACATTCTTTTCTTTACTTTTCTTTGCATTATAATATTTATAAGACATATGATACAAATGACCAGCTGATCAGTGGTAGAAGAGGATGACCCATGCTAGTCATTTTAACCCCTGGGATGCTGTCTTCATAATTCCACAAATTGGGATTAGTCGATGCTAGGCTTTCGCCCTTGAGCTGCCACCCTCTTATACCAATTGGGATTGGCCCATGCTATGATTTCGCCCCTGAGCTGCCACCCTTCTATACTAATTGAGATCGACCCATGCTAGGCATTTGCCCCTGGGCTGCCACCTATAATTATACAGATTGCTTCACTTAGATTCTTTAATCCTTGATATTGTTGTTTTGATGTTCATAACTCTTTTGAGATTGTTCTTTTGATGATTATAACTCTTTTGAGATTGTTGTTTTGGTGGTCATAATCATTGTTGAGATTTGGAACTATGGACCAGTAGTAGAAGACATTTGAATATGGACTTACGATAATAACAATGACATGGGAAGCAAATGTGACATGAACGTGTAATACTTAGGAGCTTATATGACTCAGTAAGCATTTTGACATCTCAAATTGAAGCACTTATCAAGTGAAGACATTTAACATTCAGCCAAGAGATTTGAACTCTATATGATAGCCAAATACTCACTAACTAAAATCAAATACAAGGTATATGTGAACGTGGAACCAATAGAGAACGTGGGCAACTTCAACTTTAGGACGGCTACATATTCCAAGTAAGTACATATAAAATGTACAATAGAGCAAGTAGGGATCTTGTGAGGTAACATTATAGTCTAACACAATGGGAGTAATAACCAATAAAGGGAACATTTGAATATGTGAAAAGCTGACATATATATAGATAATTGAAGCAAGTTGGTATAATATGGGCAGATTGTATATCCAACATATAAACATATGTACCATGTGTAATCTAGGATCATTTTGATTTATGTAAGAGAAATACGTGCCAAGGGTACTTTGACGATGAAACAAGTTTAAACCTTGCATGTTAATACTTAGTAGAGTAAGCACGTACATTTAGTAACAAACTCATATTAGAGTACTCACTTTACTGCTCTAGGGAGTAGGAATTGCAACTATGGATCAGTCACTACCAAGGACTCTTAGAATGCTTACTTTTTGTAATGCAAGTGTTGGATTCATGCCAAAGAAATAGGAAATCGAATAGCCTTGCATACATTATCCTCTGACCAAGAGAACTATCACGATTCAGCCTCCCCTTTTAGGTTTTAATCTACAATATAAGTCATGATAAACTAAAATTAGCAGCTATCACACTATGTGCCCCGTAAAATAGTAGCTAACATTGACGGATAATGAGCCCATACAACCCTTAAAATAATGTGTATCATCACACCCTCCTTCTTTGCCCAATACATACATTATATATCATTTTCCAAGATTACCCAAGCTGCACCAACAACAATACACATAAAACAGCCTCAAATATTATTTATCATACAACCAATTATTAAACTCACCACCCTCTTTAGTTCTTTATGATCGCACACCCATAATTCTTCACTCAAACTCATACATAAGGAGGAAGAAAATGGAGCAGTCACCTTACCTCAATTTCTGCAACTTTTCCTTATAACTTGAATTCCTCTAGAACTTCAACTTCCCTTCACACTTAAACCAAAGAAGAAGAGAAAAGTATCTTAATAATTAAGGAAAGTGAGCAGTAGCTTGTGGGAACTTCTGCCTTCTAATTATAATTGAGCATGAATAACATGTTTTCTAGTCTTCCACGGGAGAATTAAGCTAAATCCATAAGTGTTTCTCTTACCTTGGTTTGTAGATATGAGGGTTTCTTCAAGAACCCTAGAAGGAACTTTAAGGCTGCTGTTTTAATCCTTAAGAGAAAAGAGAGAGAGAGTTGGAGATGAGTGAGAATAGCAGCCAATATATCTTATATAGAGCTTTCTTCACCTTTAAGAATATCCTCTAGAACCTCCCTTTTTTGGGTCCATTTTCAACGACTAATTGGTCAAGTAGGTGATGCACCTGCTTATGTACATCAAGCAGCTCAAAAGGTCAAACTAGGTGATGCACCTACTTGCTTTCACTTGGGCTTAAATATATTGGGCCTTGGCAGATTTGGCTGTTGGGTTTAGTTTCATTTTCCTTTTATTTAACTTAATTTGGGCCTTAAGTGAGTTCATTAGCATAGGCCCAAATCTTATACATAAACCTTGGCCTTTTTAACTAGATCCATATAGCTCAAGTAGGTGATGCACCTACTCGGTCCTTTGGACTGGTCAATAAGTCAAAGTAGGTGATGCACTTACTTGTCACCTACTAGCTTAGTTAAATCAAGCAAGCATCTCACTTATTTTATTCTATTTTCTAAATATTAATCCCTTTTGCTTTAACTTAGCACTTATTTTGTAACTTTAAGCTCAATTACCACCTTACTGTCTCGAGTTTAAATACTCCTGTTGGAGTTAACTTGCAGTACACATGCTAAAACGTGCAAGGCATCACATCACCTTCCGAGCTAGTTTAAACCAACGCTAATCATATAAGAAACATGGTTCCTCGCCTATACTATAAGGCTATGTCAAGTATCACAAGAATAGAACAAGCATATGCATAATACATGTTGTTAAATACATGTAGAATACGTATGTTACAGTTTTTCAACTCTAAACCCTTTAAAATCAATTGGTTCTTTCCCCAAACACTTAGAATCGACTATATCATCAATATATGTAAGATTCTACTTGAAAACACACCTAATATAATGAATCAAACTCAAGAAACTTCAACAACAAGAACCCACATGAACATAAACGAATTTCATCAAGAACTCATAACCTTTTCCTTCAAGAGAACACAATTACGCTGAATTGAATCATGATTGGCACGTGGGTGAACTAACCCAACGCTATGTGATCTCACATACCTCATTGGATTGAATCCTTGGCGAATCCACAACCAAAATTGCACGATCTTGACGAATCTTGAACTTTTTTTCTCCTTTCTCCTCTTTTCTCTTTTCTCCAAGCCCTAGCGTAAATTTCCAATTGTCTAAACTAAACCAATTCAGTTTAGACCCCAATTTAATTGTTAAAAACGAATTAAAATAATTGGGTAAGGAAAAGACCAAACTACCCTTTCAAAATCCGGATTAGACTTTCCTTATCTAAATAGCCCAACTTTAAATGAGCATATCTCCCTCATACGAACTCAAAATCGTGCAAACTCAGCGGTGTTGGAAAGATAATTCAAAGATCTTTCCTACGGTATCTTGTAGCACACCTAAATCATCCTGATCTAGGATTTCTAGTTGTTTTAAGTTGACCAAAACTCAAACTTAACTTAACCAATTTTCCAGATTTTTCTTTCTTTCCAAAAATGACTCTTTCTAATTCTAGCTCTTTCTAGTTCTTTCAAATAGCGTGGTATTACAATATCTCCCCCTTGGGAACATTCGTCCTTGAATGAGATTACTCTTAGTAGGCTAAGGGTGTAACATCTAACATTCAGCTCAAACACCCAACAAACAAATCTAACACATTAAGCATATCAATTTAAAGAGTACTAAGAAGAGAATTTGTACCTTGATATGGAATTTCTCTGGGCTCAAAGAGATGTGGATATCTCTTCTTCATATCCTCATCAGCTTACTAAGTAGCTTCCTCAACAAACTGATTTCTCCAAAGAACTTTGACTGATGCTATTTCCTTGGTCCTTAACTTGCGAACCTGCTGGTCTAGAATCTGAACATGGATCTCCTCATAAGACAAGCTATCCTTGATACCAATATCTTCAGTTGGTATGATAAGTGAAGGATCTTAGCTGCACTTCTTCAACATGGAAACATGAAATACCAGATGGACCGCTGCTAACTCTTGTGGTAGCTCCAGCTCATAAGCTACATTGCCAATCCTTTTGGATATTTTGTAAGGGCTAATATACGGGGACTAAGCTCCCCCTTTTTACCAAATCTCATAACACCCTTCATGGGTGAAACCTTCAAGTATACCCAATCATCTACTTCAAACTCTAA
Organism: Solanum tacnaense; assembly: GCA_029582525.1. Classification (NCBI taxonomy): domain Eukaryota; kingdom Viridiplantae; phylum Streptophyta; class Magnoliopsida; order Solanales; family Solanaceae; genus Solanum; species Solanum tacnaense. The sequence continues at coordinate 37,609 of JAJOOD010003221.1, forward strand.
CTCCCTTCTCCTAACATCAGTGTAGGATTTCTGACGACTCTGCGCTGTTTTCAACTTCTCTTGAATGACTTTCACTTTCTCCATAGCTTGGTGAACTAAGTATGGTCCTATCAACCTAGCTTCACTAACTTCAAACCATCCAATAGGAGATTTGCATCTTCTCCTATAAAGAGCTTTATACGGAGTCATCTGGATGCTAGAGTGGTAACTATTGTTGTAAGCAAATTCAATGAGAGGTAGGTGCTCATCCCAATTACCTTTGAAATCAATCACACAAGCCCTCAACATATCTTCTAAGGTTTGAATGGTGCGCTCTGCTTGACCATCTGTCTGAGGATGCAAAGCAGTACTCAAGTTCACCTTTGAACCTAAGCCTTTCTGAAAAAAATTCTAGAACTGTGTAGTAAATTGTGTTCCTCTTTCTAAAATAATCGATACAGGAACCCCATGAAGTCTGACCGCCTCTTGAATATACAACCTAGCATAATCTTCTGCTGAATGGGTAGTATTTACTGGCAAAAAGTGGGCTGATTTCGTCATTCTATCAACAATCACCCAAATAGAATCATGATGCCTGTGAGACCTTGGAAAACCTATGATGAAATCCATATTGAACATCTCCCACTTCCATTCTGGAAGTTCTATATTCTGAGCCATACCACCGGGCCTTTGGTGCTCTGCTCTAACTTGTTGGCAATTTGGACAGTTAGCAACAAACTTTGCAATGCCCTTCTTCATACTAATCCACCAATAAATTTCTCTCAAATCGTGATACATCTTTGTGGTACCCAGATGGATAGAATATCTGGATCTATGAGCTTTCTCCATGATCCTCTCTTGGAATTCATCCACCCTTGGTACACACAACCTACCTTGATACCTTAATACGTCATATCTTTCTTGTTCAAAAGCCATTACTTTTTGCTTATGAACATTTGCCTTCAATTCAAGCAAAATAGGATCTTGGTCTTGCTTCTCTTTCAATTCTGACACTAATAATGATTCAGCCCTATTCATCACCACTACTGTTGCTTCTGTGGAATCCATTAATCGAATTTCTAATCGTGCAAGTTTGTGGACATCTTTTGCTAACTCTTTCTTATCTTCTTTAAAATGGGCGGTATTTCCCATAGACAATCTACTCAAGGCATCGACAACAATATTAACCTTACCTGGGTGATAAAGAATACTCATGTCATAATCTTTGAGTAACTCTAACCACCTTCGTTGTCTCAAATTAAGCTCTTTCTGACTAAACACATACTGAAGACTCTTGTGGTCGGTGAACACATCCACATGAACACCATAAAGATAATAACACCATATTTTTAAAGCAAATACTACGGTAGCCAACTCTAAATCGTGGGTTGGATAATTCTTCTCATGAACTTTCAACTGCCTGGAGGCATAAGCTATCACTTTGCCATTCTGCATTAACACACAACCCAAACCAACTCTAGACGCATCACAATATACAACAAAACCTTGAGTACCTTCTAGTAAGGTCAACACTAGGCAGTAGTCAACCTCTTTTTCAATTCCCAAAAGTTTTTCTCACAAGCTTCAGACCATTGAAACTTCACTATTTTCTGAGTCAACTTGGTCAAAGGGGACGAAATAGATGAGAACTCCTCTACGAACCTTCTATAATATCCATCTAACCCCAAGAAATTCCTAATATCAGTTGGGGATGTGGGTCTAGGCTAATTCTGCACTGCCTCTATCTTCTGGGTATCAACTCTAATCCCATCACCGGAAACAATGTGGCCTAAGAATGCCACAGACTCAACCCAAAACTCACACTTAGAGAACTTGGCATACAACTCTCTATCCTTTAGAGTTTGGAGAACTATTCTGAGATGGCTAGCATGATCTTCCACATTTCTTGAATAGATTAGATTGTCATCAATGAACACGATGACAAACATATCTAAATAAGGCTTGAATACTCTATTCATTGTAACACCACGATTTTTCAAAACGTCTAAATTAACTCGTATCTTCAAGGAAAGACAAGGAGGGTGAGTAATAAATTAAAAATGATGTGGTATGTCATATTTTAAGTGTTCAAGGGTTGTATCTCAAGTTTTGAAGTTAAGATAGTGGCAAAATAAAAGTTGGCGGAAGTTATCGTAAGTTCTTTTTTAAGATTTCTCTAAACTTTGGGTCAAATGTCTCAGAGGTTTTCTCCCAATCGAAGGTCTACGAATCTAGTTTCCTACGCATTAAACCATTTGTTCATACGACTTCAGAATAGAGAGATATTTGCATTTTTGTGAGACTGCGCAAGCAGGCACGTGAGGTGGGGCCCTAGGTCGGTGGAACTTTACATATATCTTCTTATTCGAACCTTTTCTTCATTTTTAGCTAACAACCAGAAAAAAAAATAGAAAAACCCATTTCTAGGATCAACTAAAGTATAGATTTTCTCGACTTAAGTCCTTGACGAAAGTTGTTCTACTCGTTGGGCTCATCACCGTGGTATAATTTGTTTTATCGATTTCGTAACATATCACACTTTAGTGTTGGGACAACAAGGGTTTGGATATATTTGAAGGTTTTGAGGTGTATTACGACCTTAAGATCGAGGTAAGACCCTTCTTTCATCGACTCTAGCTTTTATAAGCAGTAAATAGCAATTTGTGACGAAAATACATATCTTTTATCGTATTGTCATGGTATCTTTTATTTTTGTGTGTTGATTATGGTCCTACCTTGTTGTAGTATCGAGAGAGTTATGAGTAAAACTCGTTAGGCCACGTGAATTCAATGAAAAAGGTATGTTAAGGCTATTCCCTACTTACAGCATGTTTCCTTAAAGCTTAAGAGCACTATAATTGGGTTGTTATCTTTGTTACACTTGTAGCCATTATTGTTGATTATTGGCTGCTCGAGTTGATAAAATCCTCCCTTGTCGAGATTCTTATTCTGTTAGTAGCGTCCCTATGTTGGACACGACTTAGAGGCTATTTGTATAGGCTGCTTATAACTAAATTGCCTGCTTTTAGCGATTGGATTGTTATTGTTGCCATTGGGGCTATTGTGGTTAGCTGTAGGAATGTGATCTATGCCTATAAGGGCTATGTTCTGCCTACAGGGCTATATGGATGCCTAAAAGGGCTATGAGTTGCCTACAGGGCTATATGGATGCCTAAAAGGGCTATGAGTTACCTACGGGGCTATGTTGATACCTAGAAGGGCTATGAGTTGCCTACAGGGCTATATTGACAGCTAAGAAGGCTATGTGCTTCCTACAGGGCCATGTTATTGCCAAAGAGGGCTATAAGTTGTCTATAAACTATGTTGATGCCTAAGAGAGCTATGTGCTACCTACGGGACTATATTAATGCCTAAGAGGGCTATGTGACTGCCTACGGGGATAGGGGACTACCGATAGGGGTATATAGGCTGATTGGCACTTTTCGGGCTTATGGGGGCCTGAGTAGGTGGTCTTGAGTGCTGTTTGTACCTATCGAGCTTATGGGGGTTGGTTATGTTGTTGTTTTATTATTTTTCTTAAGTTTAGATTTAGGAGCAGGTCAGTACACTTATCTTATCCTTGATTTATTTTTCAGATTATTCCAGTATATCAGGATACCTCCTCATAGTCTATTGCCTTTCATACTCTGTACATTATTTTGTACCGACGCCCCATTGCCTTGGGGGCACTGCATTCATGCATGCAGGTCCTGACAGACGACCGAGTAGACCTCCTCAACAACAGTATTGACTTTTATCCGATTGGCTTGCCTCTTTCCTCCGGAGCTGCCAGAGTTGGGAGGTTTGTTACCTTTTGTAGTATATATCTTTATGGGTAGGCTGGGGTCATGTCCCGCTAATCTTTACTACTCTTAGAGGCTTGTAGACTAGTGTGTGGGGTGTATAGCTACGTTATGGCCATACTGGCCTATGTTGTTGGTTTGTTGAAGCTTGTTAGTTGTTTGATGTGTTATATTAATTTATACCTGCTTTTAGTTTTGGTATAGATATCATGGTGTCCTCGTCGACCCAATCAGGACTTCTATGCTAGTTGGCTATTTATTTATATGATCTCCTGGGAGTAGTTGTTTCTTTTATAGATCAATTGACAGGGGCCTTGCCGGCCGACGACTTAGTTTTAAGTCGAGATATACTTGTTTGTTTTCTTGATCACATGTGGCTGCCATACACTAGTAGCAAATGGATCAGTAGGGTCGGCTCAGGCCTGAATTTTGGCATTAGGAGCCAGTTGCGCCCCTCAAGTTTGGGGTGTGACAAACTTGGTATCAGAGCAACGTCGCATCCTAGGGAGTCTGCAAGCCATGTCTAGTAGAGTCTTGTTTATAAATGTGTTGTGCACCACATCCGATAAGCAAGAAGCTATCAGGCATGGTAGAATGACTATCCTTCTTTTGCTCACCTCGTGCTATAGAGAGGTGTCTTAAGGGTTGAGGTTTCTGGCTTATAATTGATACTTGCATGCAGATAGAGATGACTGATACTAGACAGACCACAACTAGCTAGGGGCTAGATACAACTGCAAGCGAGGGTACCATCAAGGTACCACAGGTGGAGGTAGCCCATTGTGAGACCCAGGGGAGACATCTTCTTAGCCCCCTATAGCTTCTCCACAGCTTCAGGAGCCTTCGAGGGCTATAGGAATTCCGGCTCCACCAGCAGTACCACATCTAGTTCCTCATATTCCATTTGATCAGGATTTCAAGAGTGCAGTATGTATGTTAGCACAGTTAGTAGCTGCACAGTGCCAACCAGTTGCGCCAGATGTTGCCGGACCTTCTGAAGGGCCCAAAAGTTTGAGAGTTCGTGAATTTCTTGCCTTGAATCCTCCACAGTTTACAGGGATAGATCACAGAGAAGATCCTCAGCACTTTGTTGATCAACTTCATAGGATCTTTAGAGTCATGCATGCCTCAGCGACTGAGTCAATTAAGTTAGAAGCATTTCGATTGCGTGATGTTGCAGTATTGTGGTATGAAAGTTGGGAGAGATCTAGGGGAAAAGATACACCTCTACCCACTTGGGATAACTTTACAGAAGCTTTCATAGATCACTATTTGCCTCGAGAGATTAGGGATGGCCAGGTGGATCAGTTTCTGAACCTCCGACAGGGTGGCAGGAATGTTCGAGAGTACGGACAGAGATTTAATTCATTGGCTAGATATGCACCAGCATTTGTTGATACGACGCATGACAGGGTGCGTAGATTTGTGAGAGGGCTTGACTCAAACAATATCGAGGCTTGTTTTACTGCTGCGCTAAATAATAATATGGATATCTCGCAGATTCAGGCCTTTACATAGGGCATAGAGGATCGCCGACATCTACAGTAAACGAGTGAGAGGGTCGAGAGAGAGACAGAAGAGGGCTAGGCCCGCTGGTTCGTATGGAGATTTTCAGAGTGGTCCCAGACCCCGATATTCTATACCTAGACCTCCACCATAGTAGTTATAGGGTAGTAGATTTGATCGTTAGGAACAGTCATGCCCAGGTGAGGTTTCACGAGCATCAGGCTCGCAACAGCATAGGGGTTCAGGTCAGGCTAGGACAGCTCCGCTCCGTTGCGCTACTTGCGGTAGGATACATTTCAGGAGGTGCAGACAGGGTTCCACAAGTTGTTATTCTTGTGGACAGGAGGGGCATGGGTGGAGAAACTGCCCTACCATAGGTCAGGGTGGTATAGGTCAGTCGACCAGGTCAGCAGTAGGTTCCTCCTCATCAGCACAGTCTACAGGGCGTGGACCCCAAACTTCAGCACGTAAAGGTAGAGGTGGAGGCAGAGAGGGAGCATCTAGTTCTGGTAGTGGACAGAACTGTACATATTCATTAACCGGCCGACAGGACTCAGAGTCATCACCAGATATTGTGACATGTACAGTGATTGTTTGCTCCCATTGTTTTTATGCTTTGATAGATCTTGGATCTACTTTGTCTTATGTTACTCCATTTATTGCGGGGAGGTTATGTATAGTAGTAGAGTCATTAGATCGGCCATTTATTGTATCTACACCAGTTGGTGAGTTTATTGTTTCCAGGAAAGTCTATCGAGGTTGCACGGTAGAAATTATCAACCGTCAGACCTCTGTAGATCTCGTAGAGTTAGAGATGATCGATTTCGATGTCATTATGGGTATGAACTGGTTAGCATTTTGTTATGCTAATGTTGAGTGCCGGACAAAGATTGTTAGATTCCACTTTCCAGGAGAGGTAGGTCAGGAATGGAAGGGTGATACAGCAACACCGAAAGGTAGGTTTATTTCCTATCTTAAGGCGATGAGGATGATTACCAAGGGTTGTATTTATCATCTTGTTCATGTTCATGATATAGATGCAGAACCACCGACTATTCCGGTAGTTAATGAGTTTCTAGATGTATTTCCAGATGAACTCCCTGGTATCCTTCCAGAACGGGAAATTGATTTTGCTATCGATATACTACCAAGTACACAACCCATATTTATCCCTCCTTATAGAATGGCTCTTACTGAGCTAAATGAGTTGAAGGATTAGCTGAAAGACTTGCTGGATAAAGGCTTTATTAGGCCTAGTGCTTCACCATGAGGTGCACCATTGTTGTTCGTAAGGAAGAAAGATGGCTCACTAAGAATGTGTATTGATTACCGACAGTTGAATAAGGCAACTATAAAGAATAAGTATCCCTTCCAAGGATAGATGACTTGTTTGATCAGTTACAAGGTGCTAAGTGTTTCTCAAAGATTGATTTAAGATCAGGGTACCACCAGATATGAGTCGGGAGAAAGACGTTCCAAAGACAACTTTTAGAACTAGATATGGACACTTTAAGTTCTTGGTAATGTCTTTTGGATTAACTAATGCCCCATCAATGTTCATGGACCTGATGAATAGTATATTCAGGTCGTATCTAGACTTATTTGTGATTGTATTTATTGATGATATTTTGGTGTATTCACGTTCAAAATATGAGCATGCAAATCATCTGCGAGCAGTCCTTCAGATTCTTCGAGACCGAGAACTTTATGCGAAGTTTACTAAGTGTGAGTTCTGGTTGGATTCTGTAGCTTTCTTAGGCGATATTGTATCAAATGCAAGCATTGCGGTTGATACACAAAGATTGAGACCGTAAAGACTTGGCCCAGACCCATGACTCTGACTGAGGTTCATAGTTTCTTAGGGTTTGTTGGGTACTACAGAAGGTTTGTAGAGGGGTTTTCTTCAATTCCAACCCCATTAACGAAGCTGACTCAAAAAACAGCTAAGTTCCAGTGAACTGAGGCTTGCGAGCATAGTTTCCAAGAGCTGAAGGAAAGGTTGATATCAACACCAGTTCTTGCATTGCCAGACGGTTCAAAAGGCTATGCGGATGCTTCTGGTGTTGGGTTGGGATATGTTCTAATGCAACATGGTAAGGTTATCGCATATGTTTCAAGGCAGTTGGGAAAGCATGAGAAGAACTATCCGACCCACGATTTAGAGTGGGCTGCAGTTGTGTATGAGCTAAAGATCTGGAGACACTATTTGTATGTCGTTCATGTTGACATCTTCACAGATTATAAAAGTCTTCAATATATCTTTAGACAAAATGAGTTAAATCTGCGACAATGTCGATGACTTGAGTTACTGAATGACTACGACGTGGACATTTTATATCATCCAGGAAAGGCGAATGTGATAGCTGATGCCCTTAGTCGAAGATCTATGGGTAGTTTATCATATTTGGATGTTGAGAAGTGTGAGCTAGCGCGAGAGCTTCATCAGTTAGCTAGCTTGGGAGTCAGATTGTTAGAGGCAGAAGATAGTGGGGTAACAATTCAGGACACAGTCGTATCATCTCTAGTTGTAGAAGTAAAATCATGGCAACAAGAGAATCCTAGCTTAGAGCAGCTCAGAGCCAAGGCTTAGAATCAACAGATTTTAGCATTTGATATAGCAGAAGATGGAGTCCTTAGATATAATGGTCGATTGTGTGTTCCGAATGTTGCAGGGCTTTCGCATCGGATTATGGAAGAGCCACATCATTCCCGTTATTCTATTCACCCTGGTTCGACGAAGATGTACCATGATATTAAGGAGATCTATTGGTGGCACGAGATGAAAAAGGACGTTGTTGAGTTTATGGCACAGTGTCCTAACTGCCAACAGGTGAAGGTTTAGCACCAGTCCTTCCAGAAAGGACTGGGGACACATGTTAATCTTAGTACAACCTATCACCCTCAGACAGATGGCCAGGCTGAGCGCATAATTTTGACACTCGAAGATATGTTACGGGCGTGCGCGCTAAACTTCAAGGGAAGTTGGAATGACCATTTGCCTTTTATAGAGTTCGCATACAATAATAGTTATTATTCCAGCATCGGGATGGCACCTTATGAGGCTTTGTATGGGTGAAAATGTAAATCCCCCATTGGATGGTTTGAGGTAGGTGAGTCAGGGTTGATTGGACCAGACTTAGTACAGTATACAGTGGAGCAAGTTAAGCTCATTCGGGAGAGATTGCTAACAGCTCAAAGCCGACATAAGTCATACTCAGATGTGCAGCGAAGGGACTTAGAGCTTTGTATCGATGACTGGGTATTCTTAAAAGTTTCGCCTATAAAGGGTGTTATGCGATTTGGCAAAAAGGGAAATCTTAGTCCAAGATTCTTGGACCATACCGGATCCTTCGAAGGGTAGGACGAGTGGCTTATGAGTTAGAATTGCCTTCGGGGCTAAAATCTGTTCATCCAGTTTTCCATGTATCGATGTTACGGAAGTGTGTAGGAGACCCTTCTCGGGTTATCCCAGTTGAGGATGTTCAGATCACAGAGGAGTTGTCCTACAAGGAAACTCCAGTTGCCATTTTAGATTGGCAGGTCCGTAAATTGAGGACCAAAGAGGTGGCTTCGGTTAAAGTATTATGGAGAAACAAGAATAGAGAAGAGGTGACCTGAGAAGCTGAAGATGGCATGAGGTCCAAATATCCTCACTTGTTTCATACCCCAGGGTGATGGCATATCAGTTTATATTAGGGCAGTAAGGTAAGATACCTATTTGACTTATATATATATACTATTGCTTATTATTATTGTGGTTGTCGTTGTATATCTGGTCGCACTGTTATGGTGGAGCTATAGTGCTTAGCTATTTATGTCATCATATGAGACGCTTAGGTTAGAAATTTTGCACTTCAGATTCTTGGATAGTTACATCTACAAAGGATACACTGCCTAAATTTTGGCAACTCCTAAGGTCTGAACCGCGTGACTCAGATTTTTCATTCGAGGATGAATGATTCTAAGGGGGGAAGGATGTAACACCCCGACTTTTCAAAACGTCTAAATTAACTCGTATCTTCGTGGAAAGACAAGGAGGTTCAGTAATAATTAAAAATGATGTGGTATCATATATTAAGTGTTCAAGGGTTGTATCTCAAGTTTTGAAATTAAGTAAGTGGCAAAATAAAAGTTGGCGGAAGTTATTGTAGGTTCCTTTTTTAAGATTTCTCTAAAATTTGGGTCAAATATCTCGGAAGTTTTCTCCCAAACTATAAAGAGTTATGGGGCCCACGACCTATCGAATCGAAGGCCTACGAGTCTAGTTTCATACGTATTAAACCGTTTTTTCATACTAGTTCAAAATAGAGAGATATTTGCATTTTCGTCGGACTGCACAAGCAGGAACGTGAGGTGGGGCCCTAGGTCAGTGGAACTTTACATATATCTTCTTCTTCGAACCTTTTCTTCATTTTTAGCTAACAACCAGAAAAAATTAGAGAAACCCCTTTCTAGGATCAACTAACGTATAGATTTTCTCGACTTAAGTCCTTGACGAAAGTTGTTCTACGCGTTGGGCCAATCACCGTGGTATAATTTGTTTTATTGATTTCGTAGCATATCACACTTTAGTGTTGGGACAGTAAGGGTTTGGATATATTTGAGGGTTTTGAGGTGTATTACGACGGTAAGATCGAGGTAAGACCCTTCTTTCATGACTCTAGCTTTTATAAGTAGTAAATAGCAATTTGCGATGGAAATACATATCTTTTATCGTATCGTCATGGTATATTTTATTTTTGTGTGTTGATTATGGTCCTACCTTGTTATAGTATCGAGAGAGTTATGAGTAAAAGTCGTTAGGCCACATGAATTTAGTGAAAAAGGTATGTTAAGGCTATTCCCTACTTATGACATGTTTCCTTAAAGCTTAAGAGGAATGTAATTGGGTTGTTATCCTTGTTACACTTGTAGCCATTATAGTTGATTGTTGGCTGCTCGAGTTGATAAAATCCTCCCTTGTCGGGATTTTTATTCAGTTAGTAGCGTCCCTATGTTGGACACGACTTAGAGGCTATTTGTATAGGTTGCTTATAACTAAATTGCTCGCTTTTAGCAATTGGATTGTTATTGTTGCCCTTGGGGCTATTGTGGTTAGCTGTAGGAATGTGATCTATGCCTAGAAGAGCTATGTTCTGCCTATAGGTCTATATTGATGCCTAAAAGGGCTATGAGTTGCCTACGGGGATATATTGATGCCTAGAAGGGCTATGAGTTGACTACAAGGCTATATTGATGGCTAAGAAGGCTATGTGCTTCCTACAAGGCCAATTTGTTGCCTAAGAGGGCTATGAGTTGTCTATAAGCTATGTTGATGCCTAAGAGAGCTATGTGCTTCATACGAAGCTATATTAATGCCTAAGAGGGATATGTGACTGCCTATGGGGATAGGGAACTACCGATAGGGTGTATAGGCTGATTGGCACCTTCCATGCTTATGGGGGCCTGAGTAGGTGGTCTTGTGTGTTGTTTGTACCTGCCGAGCTTATGGGGCCTTGGTTAGGTTGTTGTTTTATTATTTTTGATAATTTTAGATTTAGGATCAGGTCAGTACACTTATCTTATCCTTGATTTATTTATCAGATTATTCTAGTAAATCAGGATACCTCCTGATAGTCTATTGTCTTTTATACTCTTCACATTATTTTGTATTGACGCCCTATTGCCTTGGGGGAACTGGATTCATGCATGCAGGTCCTGACAGACGACCGAGTAGACCTCCTCAGCAGCAAGATTGACTTTTATTCGGTTGGCTAACCCCTTTTCTCTAGAGCTGCCAGAGTTGGGAGGTTTGTTACCTTTTATTGTATATATCATTATAGGTAAGATGGGGCCTTGTCCCGCTAATCTTTACTACTCTTAGAGGCTTGCAGACCAGTGTATGGGGTGTATAGTTACGTTATGGCCTTACTGTCCTATGTTGTTGGTTTACTGAAGCTTCTGAGCTGTTTGACGTATTGTATTGATATATACCTGCTTTTAGTTTTGGTATAGATATCATGGTGGCCTCAAGACCCAATTAGGACTTCTGTGCTAGTTGGCTATTTATTTATATGATCTCCTGGGAGTAGCTATTTGTTTTATAGATCAGTTGACAGGGGTCTTGCCGGCCGAGGGCTTAGTTTTAAGCCGAGATATATTTGTTTGTTTTCTTGATTGCGTGTGGCTGCCATGCGCTAGTAGCAAATGGTTCAGCAGGGTCGGCTCGAGCCTGAGTTTTGGCATTAGGAGCCAGTTACGCCTCTCGAGTTTGGGGCGTGACATTCATAAGGTGCATGAATGTTGCAGGTGCATTGGTCAAACCAAAGGACATAACTAGAAACTCATAATGACCATAACGGGTCCTGAATGTTGTCTTTAGAATGTCACTTTCCCTTACCCTCAACTGATGGTAGCCTGATCTGAGGTCTATCTTAGAGAAATAGGTAGCACCCTAAAGCTGATCGAAAAGATCATCAATTCTCGGAAGAGGATACTTATTCTTGATGGTAACCTTGTTCAACTGGCGGTAGTCTATACACATTCTAAGGGAACCATCTTACTTTCTCACAAATAAGACCAGAGCGCCCTAAGGTGAGACACTTGGTCGAATAAAACCCTTATCAAGGAGATCTTTCAACTGCTATTTTTAACTCTTTCAACTGCTCTTTTAGCTCTTTCAACTCTGCTGGTGCCATTTTATATAGAAGAATAGATATATGACGAGTATCTGGAAGAAGGTTTATACCGAAGTCTATCTCCCTCAGGAGGTACTCCGGGTAGATCATCAGGAAAGACTTCTGGAAACTCACTCACAACTGGAACTGACTCAATAGAAGGCGTCTCAACACTAGAGTCCTTAACTCAGACTAAGTGATAGACACAACCCTTGGAAACTAACTTTCTTGCCTTAAGGTACGAAATGAAACGACCCTTAGGCACTGCTGAACTATTACTCCACTCTATAACTGTCTCATTAGGAAACTGGAACTTGACAACTCGAGTTCTACAATCGATGGAGGCATAACAAGCATGAAGCCAGTCCATACCAAGAATGACATCAAAATCAACCATGTCTAACTCAACTAAATTATCCATGGTGTTCTTGTGATTGACATAAATGGTACAATCACGATAGACTCGCTCAGCTAGAATAGACTCCCCAATAGTTGTAGAAAAACAAAAGTGGTCACAAAGTTTCTCAGGAAGAAAATCAAATTTCATTGTAACAAAAAGAGTCACAAAAGATAAACTCGCTCCTGAGTTTATCAAAGCATAAACATTAAGAGTAAAGACTTACCAGTGAAAACATCTGGAGAATTTTCTTGCTCTTGACGACTAGTGATCGCATAAAGGCAGTTTGCTCCTCCGCCAGTACCGGAAATAGCTCCTCTAGATGCAGCCATGTCTGGTGGAGCAACCGATGAAGATTGAGCTATATTGCCTTGATTCCCATTACCTTGCCGATTCTCAGGGCACTCTTTCATGAAGTAACCCTTATGTCCAAACTTGAAACAACTTGTGGAGCCATCGCACAGTTTCTTGGGTGGTTTCTACCACACTTAGCACATACAGGAGCCCAGTTACCTCCTTGTGCCACACTACCCTGAGACTGTGCAGGTCTAGCTCTGAATTTCTACGAATTTTGACCATTATAATCACCTTTTTTTCTGGGTATAGGTGCACTAGCAGATGATGGAGCAGGTCTCTTTTGCTTTTGCCGAAAGGATGAACGGTTCACATTACTCTTTTGTTGCCCGGACTCACTCCTGGTCTTAGCTTTCTTGTTTCTAAATTCCTCTCTATCCCTCAGTTTCTCTTCCTCAACCTGCTGCACATAAACCATCAACCTTGCTATATCTATGTCACCTATTAGCATCGCAGCCTTACCTTCCTTACTTGACAGACGAGACAGCCGAGCAACAAACAAACTCATCATACTTCTCATATCCGCAACCATCTCCGAAGGATATCGGGAAAGTTGGGTAAACTTTAAACCATACTCATGAACACTTAGTGAATCCTGCTTAAGGGTAAGGAATTCCCGTACCTTGGCTTCTCTCAGTTCATGGGGAAAGAAATGCCCCAAGAATGCACTCTCGAACACAGCCCAACTCAAAATGGGTGCATCCTCAACCCTACTCTTCTTCCACTGGTCAAACCAAGTCCTAACAACATTCTTAAGTTGATATGCAGCTAGTTCCACTCGCTCAACATCGGCAACGTGCATAACTTCAAATATCTTTTGCAGTTCCTTAACAAAATTTTCCGGATCCTCAGTAGTGCTTGAACCAGAGAAGTTTGGAGGATTCATCCTCAAGAACCCGAAGATCCTCGAAGTATCAGCCTCTTCCTGTCGAGCCCCTCTTTGTTGCCCAACTTGGTTGATCACAACTTGACTTAGCATCCGAATTGCTTCCCAAAATTCAGCATTGGTGACCTCTCCTTGGGGTTGCACTTTTGGTGCATTAGGTACCTTTGCTCCTTAACGTTCCTCCTAGCAGGACAACCTCAGACAACTCTTCGTGGAGGCATGATCAACTGAAAGACACACATAAGCACGAGTTAGAAAGAGATTTTTTTATAGAGATACACTCTATTGCACAAAATGAGTATGAAAGAAGTGAAAGAATTTCCTAAATGTTGCAGCCTCCTAATTATAGATGTGGCGCGTTTCACACCGATAACTAGTACTCTACAGACACAACTTCATAGACTCCCTAGGACTCTCGAACTATATGCTCTGATACCAAGTTTGTCACACCCCGAGCCTACACCCTGGGAGGGACTGGAACTCGAGAACCATTGCTAGCCCTAAGCGAACCCTTGGACTGGCTTAACTTAAAGAGGAAGACTTAAAGCATTAATACAAGGATTCAAATGCACTTTAAAATAACTGTCTCAAACAACCTTAGAACGTTTAAGGATAAACATTCAAATTAGCCAAAGTGGCAACTCAAGTCTTTTAGCAAAACATCTGAAATACAAGACTAAAGACTCATATCAATCTGTCTATGATGCCTCTAAATACTAAGAGGGATGTCGGGACAAGAACCCCGATCATCTTAACAACTAAAATACTAGAAAACAATGTAAAAAGAGTCCCCCGGAAAGCAAGGAGGCTTACCAAATGACTCTGAATGCTCGAATAAATTAACGAGGGGCTGGATGTTAATCCTGATTACCTGTATCTGCATCATAAAAAGATGTAGGCCAAATGAAATCAGTACATTGAATGTACGAGCATGCAAGGGGAAAACTAAACATGACATAATCTTGAAAGGAATTTGAAAATAACACTTACCTTGACTTTACTCAACTTAAGAATACTCAACTCAAATGCAAAGTAAAAACAACAATAATGGTGCAGTTATACAAAGCATTTTAAAATAGTAGATGATAACTCAATGTATTAAAGAAATACAATAACAACTCAATTTACTTATAGAGTAATATAATATTGTGGGAGTTTCTCTAATCGACAACCACCACTATAAGCTAAAGTGATGATACACCGTCTCGTCCACGCTGCCAGAATTGTCCTATACCTTGCCGTGATATAGAACACCTCAACTAAGTGTATCCACTAGTCTATGCTAAAAAGCACAAAGGAATCATCTAAAAGTATAATCATTTCTACCCATGATGGCTACATGGTTTATGGAGACTTGAGTTATTATGAACTTATCCCCATATCGGTGCTCAATACTACTCCCAAAATATACTCAACTCATATGTTTTAAAAACAAAACTCTTTCTGTGATTTGAGGTAATTACTCAAAACTAGCTTAAAAGCTCTCTTGAAAATCGGTGTTTCCTTTCTTGTTTAAATGTGAAAGCATTTCAACTCTTGGTAATACTTAGTTCCCGTATAATATTTTGAAGAAATGAACTTTACTCTTACTCTTTACTCAACTCAAAACTCAAGCCTTAAAACAAAGTTAAAACGTTTGTAAAAGACTTTTGGAAAACTCTATAAACTTCTCTTGACTTGATTATTAACTTTCCTTGAATTGAATTATAGATTCAAGGTTCATGATCTCATGTTTATGAATGATTTCATGATGTTTAGACGTACCTTAGAGAGTAGAAATCGACTAGAAAACATAGGTACGTTGCTAGGGAACTAGTACGGAAAGAAGTTGGAAAAGGTGTAAAAACTGGCATCCCTGGCGCTTTCAGAGGCACGGGATGCCAGAGCCCAAACTTTAGAGTCTGGGTTGGGGCGCTCTGAGTGGCGTGGTGCCCCAGAGCCCAAACTTCAGACTCTGAAGTGGGGAGCTCTGAGAGGCGCGACACCCCAAGCCCCTGCCAAAAAATTCCCCAATTTTTCTTCTTCATTTTTCAACTCTAAACCCCCTAAAATCATTTGGTTCTTTCCTCAAACACTTAGAATCGAGTATATCATCAATATATGTAAGATTTTACTCAAAAAGTATCATGAATCAAACTCAAGAAACTTCAACAACAAGAACCCACATGAACTTGAACGAATTTCATCAAGAACTCATAACCTTTTCCTTCAAGAGAACACAATTACGCTGAATTGAATCATGATTGGCGCGTGGGTGAACTAACCCAATGCTATGTGATCTCACATACCTCATAGGATTGAATCCTTGGCGAATCCACAACCAAAATTGCACGATCTTGATGAATCTTGAACTTTTCTTCTCCTTTCTCCTATTTTCTCTTTTCTCCAAGCCCTAGCGTAAATTTCCAATTGTTTAAACTGAACCAATTTAGTTTAGACCCCAATTTAATTGTTAAAAACAAATTATAATAATTGGGTAAGGAAAAGACCAAACTACCCTTTCAAAATCCGGATTAGACTTTCCTTATCTAAATAGCCCAACTTCAAATAGGCATATCTCTCTCATACGAACTCGAAATCTCACAAACTCGGCATCGTTGGAAAGATATTTCCTAAGGTATCTTATAGGACACCTAACTTATCCTGAGCTAGGAGTTATACTTGTTTGAAGTTGACCAAAACTCAAACTTAACTTAACTTAACCAATTTTCCAGATTTTTCATTCTTTCCAAAAATGACTCTTTCTAATTCTAACTCTTTCTAGTTCTTTCAAATAGTGAGGTGTTACAATGAATATAGATCAGCTGATGAATGCTTGAGTAGTCAAAGACACATTGAAAGTAGCCACAACCAATATGAAATCAGGTACACTAATCTTTTTTTATATAAAAAAATTTAGTCTATTTAGTAGCATGAATAATTAATTACTTTCATTTTATGTATTTCATGAAATTAATTTAAAAACGTTCTACAGAGAAGATGAAGCTAGTTTTGATTTGTGTAATGATGCACATGCCTCAAAGAAGCAATGAAATTTCGGAAGAAGATGACCCTTCAGAAGACGATGGAGAGAGTAAAGCCATTGAAAGTGAATTCGATAAGATACTGGAGATTTACCTCAAAATGATACTGGATAAATCTTCAAAATCAATTTGATAAGGATGTATCTAAAATGCAAAATAATGATATACCTTAATTTACAACATTGGAGAATGAGAAAGATATTTTTATCTCTACACGTGAATCTAAGATAAAATGTTGTTTTTTTTGTCCAAGGATGCCAAAAAAAATTAGAAAAAGATATGTGGTTCAACAGCGAAGCTAAGTTGAAACGGACTGTGACAATTTAAAGTTTGCACAAAATAAAGAATTCAAGGTTGTAATATCAACCAAGAGTTTATGGACTGTGAGATGCATATTTATGATTCATTGGGTTGTCCATGATTTCTTCAAGGTCGAAAGGTTGGAGGTAACCTTTGGAAGATAGGAAAGTATTTTAATAATCATAGATGTGAGACTGAAGGGCTTACGACAGGTCACACAAACTTAGATACCAATTAAATTGCATCTTTATCTTTAAATTAAATACGTAAAAATTTCAAATTATTAATAGTAGATGTCATTTCTAAGGTTCATGAAAAATTTGATCATCAAGCAACATATAGAAAATCATGACTTAGACTAGTGTGTTTACATTGATATTTGCTAATTTTCAGAAATCATTTAGTGAGCTTCCTAAATTTTTTTAAGCTTTTCAGTACTCTAATCATGGAATAGTTATTACGTTGAAACATGAAGAGTCAATGAGTTCACCAAAGGTAAAACTTTCAAGTTTGTATTTTTAAATTTTCAAGTCATGCATTGATGGATTCCAAATTTTTCATTCTGTTATTTCAGTAGATGAAACTCATACATATATGGTAAATATGAGATAAAATTGTTAATTGTTGTTAGAGTTGATGGAAATGATAACATTCTTCCTTTTAGCATTAGATATTGTTGACAAGGGGTCGAAAAGGGCATGAAAATGATTTTTTAGAAATTTGAGTGCACGTGTTATAAAGAATAGAGAAGATATTTGTATTATCTCTTATAGGGCATGAAGAAATCTTGATTAGTTTATCGAAGTTGTGGCAATTTCAGGAGCCTCAAGTCTTCCATCGATTTTGTCTAAGACATCTTAAGTAACTTTCAATTCCAATTTCAAATAAGGACCTCAGTAATTTGATGTGGACGGCTGCTACAACTCATCAAGTAAGGAAGCTTGAAGCTTTAATGTGGAAAATTCAAGAAGAAAATAGAGGAGCATATGAATACCTCATGCGAATTCCATTGGGCATAGGGACTGTTAGTCACGATGAAACAAAAAGATGGGGAGTATTGACAATAAATCTTTCAGGGTCTTTCACTGGACTTCTAAAGAAAGCTCGAGGCTTGCTAGACACTGTCATGATTAGGCATTCATTGGAGCAAACCGTTGAACGATATACTCGTAGATGTTAAACAACTCTCCAACTTATAGAGCAAATTGAATTATGGACAAACAGTTTCAAAATGAAGTGGGAGAAAAACTATGGAAGTTCAAAAAGAAACTTTATTTTTTATTGAAATATATCCACATGGGTATATGAGGTTAGATCTATACAAATGTATGGTACTGGTGGTAATCCTTACTGTGTTTCACTAAGTGAAAAAAATGTGTATGTGAAAAATGGGATAACTTACATTTTTTGTGTTCACATGTCACGAAGGTTACTGAAAGAATGGGAGCGCTAGCTAGAAATTATGTAAGAGGGCATTTCACAATAGATAATCATGTTGCAACATATTCTGGGTCATTCTCAGCAATTGGGCACGATGCATATTGGTCATCGCCAAGTTTTATAATGAGAAGTAATGAATTTTATCGCTGTCTCAATCGATCAAGGACAACTAAAATTTCTAATGAAATGGATCGTGATCCTACAGTATATGAGCAGGCTTGTGGATTGTGTAAGTAGACCGGGCATGATATGAGTCAATGTCCAACTGGAAATCAAACTTAACTGAGTATTTTACTTTCAATTATCTCTAATTATGTATTTTGTTCATTTTAATTTGTATATCATCATTTGTCTTGAATATTATTATTTTTCTAGTTGTTCAATTTTTTTATTCTACAATTCTAGTCATTGGGACCATTATTGTATTTGTAATTACTTTAATTTTATTCTCTCTTTGTTCCTCTTTCATGTTATCATAATCACACCCTTGTCCAATATAAAATGTACCAATAAATTGGCCATTGTTGTAGCTGAAACCAACAAATCATCAGTAAGGGAAAAAATATACTAGAATAAGCTCATTTGGGTAGAATTCTTTCTTGTTATGGTTAAACCATCTGATATTCAAAAGTGTATTAAACACATACTAACTTTATAATGCTAAGTTATTGTTACTGTAACTAAAATACTAACTTTGATATAACAAAATATATATAAAATTATACTAAATCATATATAACGAAGAGAGAAAAAAATATTAAATTAGCTATTGAGATTCATAAAGTAGTAACACCAACTCTAAGTATTAAATTAGTCTTGCTGCTATGTAGTCATCAGTACTAACTATAATCTCAACTCTAGGTAACACTAACTTTTCAAAATTTAATAAGTAACACACTGTCTTCAGCAGCACCACAAGATTTCATTACTTATTCTTTGCTTTTTTTCTTTTTGACGTGTTGGATAACATAATGATCCCCTGTAAATAAAAGATAAATGTTCTACTATTCAAAAGGAGAAGTGAAGCAAAAAAAAATGCAAGATGTTAAAAGATCAGTCACATAAGGCTTAAGTTTAATTTTACGCTTCTCCCTCCTTGATGGTTCACCATCCTGAATAGGCGTATCATCGCCTTTATTTGCATCGTTTGGATCATTATCGTTCACTTGATTATTTGGATCCTCTAAATTATTAATGGCATCAGGGGTCTTAATGACCATTGGCACAAACAATGAGGTAAAGTTTGAGACATACTTAAAATTTTGAGGTCGATAACTACCAACGACATTCTCAAGTAATGAAAGACTTGGGTAACTTGATATGACATGATATCTGTTTGTAACAGTGGATATGTCTTATTTGATGCCTGAGTGAATTCATGAATGCAACCTCTTGAAATGGAACTAATATTATAATTAAATGTTGTTTGATCATCTTCTTAGATTGCTTGGACATTTTGTGTGGTCTGATCCATTTCAATTACGTTTGTCCTCTTTCAATAATACTTTCTCTCTTAAGAGTAACGCCATATTTTTTCTTGCTTACCAACTGGGTAAAATAACAAGACAGGTTGTACCGCATCTTTTCTATAATCGACCAACACATGAATCCTATCATCTTCAAGGAAATATTTCAAATTATTAGAACCTTGATTCTGCATCATTTTTCTAAACATTTATAATGCCTCATATGATGGATTGTAACCAAGTGTTTTAGCTTCATCAACCATCAAATAAATATGACGCACCTGAACAAATTAAAGTGAAAGTCATTTAATGATTCATTTCTTAAGAATTGTAGATACAATATATGTAGGGATAGAAAACTAATAACCACATCACTTAAAAGATGAAGAAGCAAATATAAAAGAAAACTAATGTTTAAATTGACCATGTGAGTATAAGAATTCAACTTCCAGACATTTTTTTTGTTCAAAATAGTAGTGAATATAGAGGCAAAACTTTCTGGTAATAGAAACATTCATCCAAAAACTGATCTACTTCAACTAAGAAAAATAACTTAAAACATAGAGACCAACCATTTATATATTAAAAAATAAAAACTCTTTGCTCTTCAAAATGACTCCAGATCACTATATGATATTCATTTTTCTTGATAGTAGTAGTCTTTCAATCATTCTACTTCCTTTCTTGCTTACCTTTAAATTTCTTTTGGCCACTGAAGTTCTTGTTAGATTTGTTGCAGACATTAACATTTCTTTCTTGATACCAGTAGTCTTTCAATTTCTCGCTACCATTGAATGCAAGTTTAACAGTGAACCAAGAACAATGAAAAATAAAAAAGAAACCAAAGAACAGTGAAAAACTTAGTAGCAGCAGCATTAAAAAATATATTTATGACAATCTTTTTCAGTTTTGAGCTAAAATGATTCATTTGTAAATAAAAAATATATATGGAACATCACAAATAGGGTAGAAGAAAAAAATTAGAGTCATTACTATACGACACAAAAGGCATGAAGATAAGCTAATGAGGTGGCACATACCATAGTTTCATATGTTGTTGAATTAGGCACATAACCTTGTTGACTTTAAGGACACAAATTATGATTACCAATAACAAGACGAGTAATGCGCCTGAACCAAATAAGGTAGGGGTCATCATAACACAGTGATTCATGATTGACTGATGCATCACAACTATATTGGAAGCGTTGGTTTCAAAATGATAACCATTGTGCATGTTTCAACTCTCAACAATTTGTATTTGGTCTTTCCCAATGATCATGATGAAAGTGTTTGGAATCAAATGACAACAAAGTTGGAATAGCTTGTTGCAGTTTAAATTGCCTCATAACACGATCTGAAAAATGAACCTCGATCACATCCCAATGAAGGATTGAAACCCTAACATGCCATATGTTTCGTCCAACCTGACAATAGCGAGGAAGACTATTAATTAAGTCATCGGAATATGGTACCCAAATAAACTACATGAAAAGAGAAAAGAGCAAAATGAGTCTTTACATTTACAATCTTTATAAATAAATAAAAATTATATTGTACCTGATCTCTTATCATAAAGTCAAGTGCATTCCTATAAACTTTCAACACATGTTTGATAGTTTCGTCCAACTAAGAACCATCTAGTAGCATGTGGACTCCTAGGCAAACCAGCAGGAAAAATAGTTCTCGCATCTCTCTGGGCAACTATATGAGGACTGAGGATAGTGACTCTCTCCCACGCTTAAATCTGGGAGAAAAAGTTTTGAAATTACATATTTTAAATTTTTCTTCCTTATATAACACTATAGAGACAAATCAAAGAAAGAATATATATAGTAAAAGAAAATATGATATGAGACACACGTGTCCAAAACTAGTAAACTATAAAAATATAAATAAATAATTTGTACAATTGTTAGATATACCTGAAGTAGTGGTAGAAATTCGGCTATCTCATTTTTGGTACTCTGTGAGGCTTTACAAAGAAAATGATATAAGAAATATTAAGGTCGCACTACCCCAACTATTAGACCTAATTCTATCGACGTCCTAGAGCATAGGAAAGTACATAAGCTTCAAATAATCACTAGATGTATCCGTCATCATCACACCCGCAATCATCCAAAAAATGTAACATCTGACCTTCTTATTGACCATATCTTATGTTGACATGTTCGACAATTGTGGCTTGCTTAGCATGTGTGCAATAAACACAGTGACATTGAGGGAAATTTTTTTTGAATTCTTCACGTGATGGAATGAAACCTAATAATTTTTGACAAATATTTTGTCAATCCCCTATGATCCTTATCGTCTCATTATCAAGTATTGAATCACCATTCACAGGTAATCCATACAACACCTCAACATCATGTAGGGTAATTGTTGCTTCACCTGTCCTAAAGTGAAAATTATGAGATTCAGGACTCCATCGCTCGACTAGTGCAGTGATTAAACTATGATCGATAGCAGGTGGATTAAATTTATAAACACCATATGATTCGGATAATCCAATCACTTAAAAAACTCATGGATCTAGAAATCTTCATTTTCTCTTCTCGTATTAAGAATCATATTAACACTTCCTTCTCATATATCTTGTGATCTATGAGTGAGTTGTTTCGTTAATACATTCGATTTCAATGGATCAAGATCCAAGTTGTATTCACTATTATTAGCCATAAAAAAACCTATGGAATATACATGAAAGTAAACTTAAATGTTAGCCCGAATTGTTATGTAGTTTTTTTTCTTGACATTAATCTCAAAAAGCACACTTCAAAAGTGACTGTAAAATTTATAAAATCATATTCAAAAGTTTTAAGACTATCCTCTTTAATTTAGAAATTTACTCATATAACGCAAATCATCTTAGACTACACTAAGCAATAATAGAACCTGAGTATAATTTTTTTTCGTGATATACAATTGTTACATTAGGTAAAGAGTAACCAAACCATGAAGAGAAAGAGAAATAGGAATTAAACAAAGCGAATATGGAACATGGATAGATAGAAAGACACTATTACAACTTTAATTAACAATTGCGAGTTCACTAGTCATGAAAAGAGTATCCTTAAAATGAAAACGATCCAAGGAGATTAAAATCAAACAAAAATTAATAACCAGACAAAATCTTGTGTTGGAATTCAATTTCATGGGTTTGTTAGCGGGTTCTTCAATCCTATGGGTTTGTCAAGCATTCCTTCGTAAAGAAAAATCAAACCTTGAACAAAGAAAATTACCTTAAAATACTTATGGCAGTGAAACAATCGTGAATCTATGGCGAGAATTGGAAACAGTATTGTGCGTATGTTCTCTTCGCAAGGCTTTGCGAGATTAAGGTTAGGGTGAGGGAAATTGGGTTTAGGATAGGATGAGGGAAGTACTGTTGAATTGAAATTAGATTTAAGATAGCTTAAAACATACATAAGGATTGAAACGAAAACGTTATAATAATTCTAAAACGTTACTACGGTAACATATTCCTACTTTAACGTTGTCCATCCATTACGTTTTGTCCGTTGCTTGATTGAAATAAAATATGACCTAATACGTTACTATTAACAACGTTTATACTAATTTTTGTAAGGTTTCAAAAAAACATACTATTTTTGTAAATTGATTTGAATAATAAGTTATTTTGGTAAAAAATTCGGTAAGAAAGGGAGACCTAGAGAAATACATTTTTTATCAAACTAATCCATTATTTAAAGAAATTCACCAAAATAAAAATTTACAAAACTAGTATAAACGTATTTCATGTTTTAGGGTATATTTTATTTTAAAAAATAATGTTTTATGCTAAAAACATCACTCTTAAAAAAGTTTTAAGATTTTAATGTAATCTAGGCCCACATCCATTATTTGTCACCCCATTCAAATAAACGATGTCATTTTCCATCACTTCGTATACATGTCTTTTCAATTTAAAACTCACTCACCTAAAACCATTATGCACCTATGACTTAAGAAATCTCTAGCCCTTATGCACTTGTAATTTTTCTAAGGCCTCAATATTAATTGAGAAATTTATGGTAAAGTATGAAGTGTTGTCTAATTGTTAGAATGGCAACATAATGTAAGAAAGTTGACCAAAATAATCTATTAGTTGAATCAATTCACCAAAATGATATGCAACTTTGAAATTTTACCAAACTAGTATAAACGTTGTTGCTAGTAACGTATTAGGTTATATTTCATTTTTAAATAAACAACGGATCAAAATATAGTGGGAAACGACATTAAAGTAAAAATTCTTAATGTTTTAGGCTTAAAACGTTGTCATCGGTAACAAGTCTCTGCAACTCTGCCACATGAGAATCTTTGTACCAAATATCGTTATCGAAAAGCACATTTTAAAGGTAAAACGTTACCTATAGTAACGAGTCTGTCGAATCAAATCTTAAGAATCTTTGTATGGAATCTGACATTAAAGTCGTTATTGTGACTCACGTTTTAAGACCAAAATGTTACTCTGAGTAACGATTCTATCGAATCATGTCACGGGTCTGCGGAAATGTAGTCTTGTTGATTTGATCTATCAATAAAACGTTACTATAAGTTACATTTTAACTTTAAAACATGACTGACAGTAACAACAAACTGCTAAAGTGTTCCCTCTACAACTGACCACAAATTATTATAAGAAATGGTTTGTATAGAATGTTTAGCACATTCCAACAATTTTCTACAAAGCTTCTGCTTATGTGCCCCATTGTTGAAACAACATTCACAAAATTTTAATAGGTATGACTTGTCAATATGTTGTAACATATTTATAAAAATATATTTTTAATAATCATAATGCATAACTTATTTTTGTGTGTAGATTTTTTTATGGCTAATTTTGAAGATAACGTGATGGTTGCATTGTATTGGGGTGGTGAAATAATCACGAAAGTGATTGGATTCAGATATAGCGAATGTGCCAAAATGATTGTTAGCATGTCTATTTCGACAACCTACATTGAATTAATTGAATTGTTGCATGAGAAAATGGGGACTAGTAGTGTAAATATTGAAATGGATATTTCAGAAAAATGTTGTTTGCTCATTTCTAGGTAACATTACAAGGTTCGTAGAGTTCAAAATTGAGAATGATCAGCCTTTGCTATAATTTTTGGCCATTCCTCAAGTTTTTTTGAATAAGATTGATATAAATCTTTTAGAGATGTATATAAAGACTAGACCAATAAATCAAGATAATTTATTTCAAATGAATAATCAACATGGTTATCATATGAATTTATTGTCTCAAAATTATGGATTTGCCACAATCAATCAGCCTCATTTTGCATATAGTGCAACACATGGTATCCATCAATCATTTGGTGCGGGACCTAACGAGCATGAATATCGATCATTTGGTGAATGCTCGAGTAGTCAAAGACATATTGAAAGCAGCCACAACCAATATGAAATCAGGTAAGCTGATCTTTTTTTATATATATAAAAATTTACTCTATTTTGTAGCATGAATAATTAATTATTTTCATTTTATGTATTTCATGAAACTTATTTATTTTTACAGAGAAGATGAAGCTAGCTTTGATATGTGTAATGATGCACGTGCTCAAAGAAGTGATGAAAATTCGAAGGAAGATGAACCTTCAGAAGATGATGGAGAGGGTAAAGTCAGTGAAAGTGAATCTGATGAAGATACTGGAGATTTACCTCAAAATGATACTGGGATAAATTTTTAAAATCAATTTGATCAAAATGTATCTGAAATGCAAAGTCAAGATATACCCTATTTTACAACATTGGAAAAAGAGGAAGATATGTTAACCTCTACTCGTGAATCTGAGATGAAATGTTGTTTTGTTTGGTCTGAGGATGCCTAAAAAGATTTAGAAAAACATATGTGCTTCAGCATCAAACCTAAGTTGAAACGGGCTGTGACAATATGTAGTTTGCGCAAAAATAAAGAATTAAAGGTTGTCATATCAACCAAGAATTTATGGATTGTGAGATGCATGTTTTATGATTCATTGGTTTGTCCATGGTTTCTTCGAGGCCGAAAGGTTGGAGGTAGCCTTTGGAAGATTGAAAAGTATTTTAATAATCATAGATGTAACGGCATACGACAGGTCACGTAACTTAGATACTAATTTAATTGCATCTTTATTTTTAAATCAAATATGTAAAAATCCCAAATTGTTGGTAGTAGATGTCATTTCTAAGGTTCATGAAAAATTTGGTCATCAAGTAACATATAGAAAAGTGTGCCTTAGACATCATCGTGCATTTACATTGGTATATGGTGATTTTCAGAAGTCATTTAGTGAGCTTCCTAAGTTTTTTTGTAGCCTTTCAGTACTCTAATCATGGAACAATTGTGGAATGGAAACACGAAGAGTCAATGAGTTCGCTAGAGGTAAAAACTTTCAAGTATGTATTTTGGGCTTTCAAGCCATGCATTGATGGATTTCAAACTTGTCATCCTGTTATTTCAGTAGATGGAACTCATATGTATGGCAAATATGAGATAAAATTGTTAATTGTTGTTGGAGTTGATGGAAATGATAACATTCTTCCTTTAGCATTTGCTATTGTTGACAAGGAGTCGAAAGAGGCATGGAAATGATTTTTTAGGAAATTAAGTGCACATGTAATAAAGGATAAAAAATTTGCATTATCTCTGATAGGGCAAAAGGAATCTTGACTAGTTTATCAGAGTTGTGGTGATTTCAGAAGCCTCGGGCCTTCCATCAATTCTGTCAAAGACATCTTAAAAGTAACTTTCAATCTCAATTTCCAAATAGGGACCTTAGTAATCTGATGTGGAGGCTGCTAAAGCTCATCAAGTAAGGAAGTTTGAAGCTTTGATGTGGGAAATTCAAGAAGAAAATAGAAAAAACATATGAATACCTCATGCGAATTCGATTAGACAAATGGACTGTTAGTCATGATGATGGAAAAAGATGGGGAACATTGATAATAAATCTTTCCGAGTCTTTCAACGAACTTCTAAAGAAAGCTCGAGGCTTGCCCGTCACTGCTATGGTTAGACTTTCATTGGAGCAAACTGTTGAACGATATACTCGTAGATGTCAAAAACCTCAACAACTTGTAGAGCAAAAGGAATTATGGACAAGCAGTTTCAAAAAGAAGTGGGAGAAAAACTATGAAAGTTTAAAAAGATACTTTATTTATGATTGGGATATATCCATAGGGGTATATGACGTTAGATCTATACAAATTGATGGTACTGCTGGTAATCCTCATTGTGTTTCACTAAGTGAAAAAATGTGATTGTGAAAAATGGACTAATTTGCACTTTCCGTGTTCACATGTCATGAAGGTTACTGAAAGAATGGAAGCGCTAGCTAGAAATTTTGTCAGCGAGCATTTCACAATAGAGAATTATGTTGTAATATATTCTGGGACATTCACACCGATTGGACACGAGGCATATTGACCATCGCTAAGTTTTATAATGAGAAGTAATGAATTTTATAAGTAACGAGGCATTCTTTGGATCATTATCTTCCATATGATGATTCGGGTCCTCTAAATTATTAGTGGCATCAGGGGTCTCAATGATCATTGGCACAAGCGATGAGGTAAAGTTTGGGACATTCTCAAAATTATGAGGTTGATAATTACCAACGACATTCTCAAGTGATGAAAGACTTGGATGACTTGATATTTATAGAGTCTGTGGCGTCACGTATGGCATGATATATGTTTGTGACGGTTGATAAGTCATATTTGATGCCTGAGTGAATTCATGAGTGCAACCTCTTGTAATGGAACCAATATTATAATTGGATGTTGCTTGATCATCTTTTGAGGATGATTGAGCATTTTGTGTGGCCTGATCCATTTCAACATGTGTTTGTCCTCTTTCAACAATACGTTCTCTTCTACCAGCAACACCACATTTTCCTCGCCTATGAACTGGGGGATGTAACTGGACAAGTTGTACCACATCTCTTCTATAATCGGCTGACACATCAACCTTATCAGCCTCATGGACATATTTCAAACAATCAGAACCTTGATCCCGCACCATTTTTTTTAAACATGTATAAGGCCTCATATGATGGACTATTACCAAGTGTCTTAGCTTCATCAACCATCTAATGAATAAGACGCACCTGAATAAATTAAAGTAAAAGTTATTTACTGTAAAAAATGAAGAAGCAAATATAAAATCATAGTGCATATTTGTATCAAGCTTAACAAGTGTTGATTTGCATTTTTGTATGGATCCGTGAACCACTATTGTTCATAATGTAAGTTAGTACCAAAAGAAAATGAAATAGTTGGATGGCAACTTGAAGAATTTTCCAATTTTGTTTCTTTTCTAGCTTTTCTTGTGCCACTGGTTGTTTCCAATCATTCATAAAAAAAAAAAAAAAAAACAACATCTACATCTCTTCATCAATTGCCCCACTTTACTTCTCTCACACTTTTTTAATTTTCCTATATATATTACCTTAGCATTTTTCTCATTCTTAAGAAGTGCAGATTTACATCTGGCATTATATTCACATCAGCCTTAAGTTTTCCATTCAATGCCTCCAAAACATTTAGCTATAGTAACACAACATTTAGCAGTGAACCAAGAACAATGAAAAACTTAGTAGCAACAACACTAAACAAAATAAATGACACACTAAAATCAATAAAGACAAATTTAGAAATTTAAGCTAATGAGATGGCACATACCATAGTTTCATAGGCCGCTGAATTAGGCACATAAACTTGTTGACTTTGAGGATGTGAATTAGGATTATCAATAACAAGACGAGTAATGTGCCTGAACCAAATAAGATATAGATCATCATAGCGAAGTGATTCATGATTGACCGGTGCATCACAATTATATTGGAAGCGTTGGTTCCAAAATGATAACCATTATGCATGTTCCAACTCCTAATTTGTATTTGGTCTTCCCCGACGATCATGACAAAAGTGGTTGGAATCAAATGGAAATGGAGTTGGTATAGCTTGTTGTAGTCCAAATTGCCTCATAACACGATCTGGCAAATGAACCTCGACCACATCCTAACAAAAGATTGGAACTCTAACCCGCCATATGTTTCGTCCAGCGTGACAATAGAGATGAAGACTCTCAATTAACTCATCGGAATATGATTCCCAAATAAACAACATGAAAAAGGAAAAGAGCAAAGTGAGACTTTACATTTACAATCTTTATAAATAAGTAAAATATTGTACCTGATTTTCTATCACAGAGTCAAATGCATCCCTATAAACTTTCAACACATGCTTGGTAGTGTTCGTCCAACTAAGATGCACAAACCATCTAGTAGCATATGGACCCCTAGGCAAACCAACAAGAGAAATAGTTCTCACATCTCTCTGGGCTACTATTTGAGGACAGTAACTCTCTCCCATGTTATATAGGGAGAGAAAACATGATATGAAACACACATGTCCAAAATTAGTAACTATAAGAAATATAAATAAATTATTTGTACAATTGTTAGGTATACCTGAAGTAGTGGAAGAAATCCGGTTATCTCATTTTGGGTACTCTGTGAGGCTTTACAAAGAAATGATATAAGTATGCCAGGGTCGCAATCCTCCAACTATAAAACCCTATTTTATCGATGTCCTCGAGCATAGACAAGTACATAAGTTTCAAATAACCACCAGAGGTATCCGCTATCATCATACATGCAATCATCCAGAACATGTAACATCTTGCCTTCTGATTGACCATATCTTATGTTGCCATATTTGGCAACTCTAGCTAGCTTAACATGTGTGCATTAAATGCAACGACCTTGAGGGAATTTGTTTTGAAGTCTTCACGAGATAGATTGATGAGTCCACGATTTGGACTCATTTAGGACATTATTTTAATAGATTTAGTGTCCTCAAATGCATATTTTGTGCCAATAACTGATGTAAATCCTTGATTTTCAGGTATTTGGATTGAGGAACAAAGTATGGAAACTAATGAGCAAAAAGGAACAACGCAGTTGAAACAACAAAGAAAAGAAGGCCTGAGGATCGCCTAAACCATTGGGCGAGTCGCCGAATGGCCATGGTCTCGCCTAATGTTCCAATGTGCAAAGCCCTGAACGAGAAAATCAAGTCGGTGATAGAAATGAGCAGTCGGCGAGTCACCGAATGGTTTCACGATGCAGTGTTATATCTCCCAAAGTTACAGAGCTTAAAGTTGCAGAAGACCAAAGCAAAAAGGCGATGGAACTGACCAAAGGGCGGATCGCCGAGTGGATTGGCGATCCCAACTTATTGCGCCGAATAGTCCTTCACAACACATTTTTTTGCAACTATAAATACATTTTTAAATTCATAGTTTAGTATCTAGAATTGAATCTAGTCTTTGATCAATTTTTGAGTAGAGAGCTTAGAACTGAGTTTTGAGACAATATTTCCTTAGTTTTGAAGATTTAAAGATTTCAATTTCTGAGAAATTGGAAGTGGCTGTTGAAGATTATTCAACTTAGACCTTTGTAAAGACGAAATTAATCGTACCTAGTTGATGGATATATAATTTGGTAACGATTTCTATCTTTTTATGATATCTAGCTAAAACCCCAATTCATGGGGTGTGATTATGTGATTATGGGTTCATTTAGCTATTGGGTATTGTCAATTGATATTGTAAATGCTTTTTGAAAGTAATTTAATTCAGTAATTGTGGCTTAATCTAAAGGGTTGTAGTTGCAAATGCAACTCTACGTTCGTGTTTTTGGCTTGCTCGAGAGAGAGGTTTTAAAACCAAGATTACTGATGTGATGGTCTATAGATATTGAGTTGTCATGAGTTCAGCTCGAGAAAGTGAATCCTAAAACCTTTTCTACACATTCAGCTCGAGAGAATGAATGGACTAAAGCGAAAGTTATTTTTAACTGCTGCTCATTGGTGTTCGAGAGAAACCAATTTGATTTGGGGTAAATTGTTCGAGAGAAAGTTTACCCCTAATAAAATTTAGCTTACTCACTGATTTACAACTATTTACTATCAATTGCAATTACCCATTTGTCTACCTTAGCCCATAATCTGATCACATCCCAAGAACCCATCTATTGACTTGTTTATTCGTGATATTTGTTGTTGTAGTTGATAATTACAATCAAAATCCCCCTGTTATTTGACATTTGTGTCACCCCAAACTTGAAAGATGTTTTTATTCTTAAATGTTTTTACCTATGATTGACTTGAACACATTCATGTTTTTCTATTGATTCTCAAATACGTACCGCTCCCTATGAGATTCGACCCCAACTCACTTAGTTGGGTTATATTACTGACTAGCGATTGTTGGCACTTAGTATTAGATGAAGTGTCCTGATACGTGAAATCAATGAAACAAAACCTAATAATCTTTGACAAATGTCTTGCCAATCCCCTATGGTCCTTATCATTTCATTACCAAGTATTGGATCACCATTCGGATGAGTCCAAGTTTGAGGCCTTGTATAATGAAGAGGTGAATTTCCTAGTCAACCAAGGTGGTGGTTATCATTCAAACTACCCGAGGTAGGGTGGTAACCAAGGTTGGTATAGGGATGAAGGTTGGAAGGATCATGATCGAGAATGGAGAGACCAAACTCCCAATTGGAAGGATGGGGAGAAGGTTAGGTATGTGTCTCCCCACTAACGCCAAAAGCCAAAGGAATCGGTAAGTGGCCGGTCTGAGGATATGCTTTCTCGTATCCTCAACAAAGTTGAGGGGTTGAACAAGATTTTGAAAGAAATGAAAGAAGATGTGTCGACCCTTAGCCAGACGGTTACCTCTCATTCAGTATCGATAAAGCAGTTAGAGACCTAAATGGGTTATATCTCATCTCATTTGAACCCGAGACAACAAAGGGGTTTGCCTAGTGACACTATGGCTAATCCCAAGAATGAGGTTTGAGTGCGGACTTGCGTCATGCCACGACGTTAACTAAGGCACGGCTTGGGAGGCAACCCAAGTTTTATTTTCTTTCATTTTAAGTTTGAAATAATTGTGTGTTGATTGTGCAGATCAAAGTGTGGGAAGTGTTTCAAAAGTGCAGGTTGGCAAGCCAAAGGTCCAGTCGGTGCATCGCCGAAGAGGTCGGCATGCCCGACTTGAACAACTGTTTGACTCAAGACAATTTTAAATTAGAGTATGTAAAACTCGACGAGCCTAGAAGCAACTTGTCGAGTCACCGACCAAGTCAGCGATCGCAATCTAGTCCGTCATTTGGACCCCCACATTTACTGGAGGTCCTGTAAAACTCGATGAGGTAAGTACCCACTCGGCGTGTCACCAAATGGGTCGGCGAGCAAAATTAATATTGCCGAATTGGGGAGCACTGGACGGTTTTTAAAAGGCCAAAGGTTTAAACTTCCAACTCTTTCACTTTCCCTCACTTTTAATCTTCCCAAACTCACACCCGCACTTTAGTTTCTATATTTCTTGCATTTTTAGAGTGTTTTAGTCGTTGATTGTGTGTTCGGAGTGGATTACTTTGCCGCCTAGCTTTTCAATCTCAATTTTTTGGTATCTAAGGTTGGTTTTCCGAACCCCGAGTTTATTTTTAGAAATTTGTACTCATTTGCAAAGCTATTGTCTTAGTGTTGTGTGCTGGGCCTCTCTGATCTTAATGGTTTTTGCTTGTGCCTGTGTTAATATGAAAAGTTCGCCCATAATGCCTTTAATGTTGAATTCCCATAATTTGGTGCCTTAAAATTGGTTATATCTGGTGGGGTTATGCTTGCATATTGTTGGGTCGAGTCGGGTGAATTCTTAGTAACCCATATTTGTGCCAAATGACGTAATTTACCCAATGATAGAGCGGGTGACATCATTCTTAAGGGCAAAAGTCATCAAATGGCCAAATTTGGCAAAACCGGGAGAAGTCTGAGTATCTCGGGGTAATGGGTATATTGTGTCTGAGCTTAATTTGATAAGTGCATGCTTTAATTTTGTTTTCGGGGGTTGCGGGGTTGAATTTGAGAAGTTGTGTTGAATGTAGGCACATTGGGTCGTTTGGCGAGCTGGGTCGAGCTTGCCGAACCACTCGGCGGTTCACCGAAATTCCCCATTTCGCCTTTAATTTCTTGATAAATGAGTAGTTTGGTCCTGTAACTTTTGGCGAGAAGCTTGAGGTCGTCGAAAGCACTCGGCGACTCACCGATAGTTCATTTTTATCGTCTTTTGTCTACACCCCTGAACCCTTTTTGCACTGTAATTTTCGGTAGGTTAATCCTTGCTCACCGAATGCTGTGGCGATTCGCCGAAAGGCCTTTCCATCGCCGACATGCCAAATTTTTTTGAGAATTTTGAGCCAATACTTTTGGCGAGCCCGATCTAGCTCGCCAAATTGATTTGGCGACTCGCCAACCGGTTAAGTGAGTCTGTCTGCAACTGCTATTTTTCTATGTTTTTGATTGAATTATTTCTCACTTTTTTTGATATTTTTGCAGACATAGCTAGACCGAAAGTTGTTGGGAGGAACATGCCACCCCGAAGGGGATTATACTCAATGAGGATGCAACCGCATCCAAGGGAAAGGCCACCAAACTTCCCACAACTGGTGGGAAAGGCAAAGGAAAAGAAAAGGCAATTGCATCACCGGAGGTCAGCTCTGATAGTGACGGGATCTATGTCGGTCACCTCACCACTTTTGAGAGTGAGAGTGAGCACCAGGAGCCTCATATTGTAGCTTCTGATGATGATGAGCTGATAGCAGCACGGAGAATAGAGCTCCGGTCCAAAAGGATGAACGATCCGTCTAGGATCAGAAATCCTCAGCCCACCACCACTTCTCCTCTAGTTCCAGCACAAGCAGTGGTCCTAACACTACCAATACAGGGTCCTCCCCCCAAGTCTATGAACAGATTAAAGACTGAAGGGTTGATGACAATCATTTAGGAAAAACGTCTATCCACAAATAGGGTCATTGATAGGTACCCAGAGATTATGAGCTGTCTGAAGTCTCATAAATTCCAGTTTTTCACCAAGCCCCGTGGCCTGTACATTCCAAGTTAGGTCCGAGAGTTCTACAATGCTTACAGTACAATGATACCATAAGGAAAGAAGCCGACAGCTAAATTCAAGCCAATTGACTACATAGTTGTCAGGGGTAAAAGAGTGTTGTGTGATTTTACTGCCATTAATGTAGTATTAGAATGTACTACGAGACTTGAGGATGATTGTCTCCACAAGATCAGGACAACGACTCTGGAGAACATGAAGAAGTTGTTAGCGCCGTTGATATCAAACGGCACTCCCATGTGGCTTGAGTTTGGGGCAGCTATTGAAAAGAATGACCTCAATATGGCAGCGAGGTATTGGTTTGGCTTCATTAGCAGCACGATTATGCCCTCCCAAAATGAGTCTATTCTCCGCCACGCCAAATCAGCCTGTTTGGGCTGCCTTATTAAGGGGTCAAGGCTGAACTTAGGGATGATCATCGCAAAGAAAATGCTCATGCGGGCCAAGCAGCGCCAAACTTCCCTCCCATTTTCGTTATTGATCACCAAGCTGTGCAGACGGGATCAGGTTCCTAGAGATGCAAAGAAGGATGTGTAAGTGATTCCCACATCCTCTACCGATATCCAGAGGATCGAGACAGAGTATCTAAAGGATCAAACGAAGAAGAAGAAGAAGAAGGCAGCCCCAGTGGACTCTTCCCCAGTTGTGGACACAGACTCACTACCTGCAGAGGCACATTTGCCTACTCCGGCCCCTGGGCCTTAAGGTACTTCTAGTGATGTTCCTTCTGACAATCCAAGTTCTTCTACTGCTACACTGCCTCCTAGACCTACTGTTGTTGCTGTCTCTCGGTCCCCGCTCACTCAGGCTTCATTACTCCGGATGGGGCAGCTTGCCCACTCTACCGATCGTCGTGCTGCCAGACTCGAGGCCTCCATTCCGAACATGTTCCATGATTCAGACTGCCCTGGTTGATGCTGTGACACCATTGAGCTCTATTATTGATGCCTTTACGGTTAAGATAGTGGTGTGTGAGCGTGGCCAAGGGTCCATCGAGAAAGTGACGGCTTTAAAGGTCGTTATTGTTGTGTTGAGGAGTGATGTGGATCAGCTAAAATCCACCAACATGTCCATGATTTTTGGGACGGTGGAGATCCCAGATGTACCAGATATGCCTCCGGCTACCACCGGAGATGAATTAGAGTTGAGGAGACAGTTGATCTCGAGTTTGAGTCGGAGACGGATGAGGAGATGCTTGAGGTTGCTGAGGAAGCTTCGTATGAGGGACTTACTGAGACTGAGGAGGCCATGGTAAATGCAGCTGTTCAGGCTTCTTTGGCGGATACACCCTTGGCTGACCCTAGTGTAGCTACTGATCTTTCTGAGTCGACTCCGGGCACTGATGCCCAGACAGATGGAGTGACTGAGTAGACATGATCCCTTTTTTACCTCCCTCTTTATCTTACTTTATTTGGACTTTTGGATATTATTTTGATTGCATTTGAGGACAAAAGATTTTTATTTGTGGTGGGGGTAAGGCCCACCTTTTGTGATGATTGTTCTCTGTATATATTTGGGTTTTTGAGCTATTAACTGTATGATTGAGCTTGTGGCTCCTTGCTTTTAATTGTAAATGATTTTGGACCCTTCCGAAAAAATTATGCCACCTCTTTTGTGTGTGAATGTGGATGTTCTCTTGCTAATTTGAGTATCGGTCTTGATCAATACCGATGACCTGCATAGTGCTCATAATCGAACAAAAATGAATGTGTGGCTACGATGAGGCCAAAGAAGTTGCATATGCAATATGCTAACTCTTTGCATCTCGTTGTGACTAGCCAAGTATCAAATTGAGTCTCTTGTGATGAAAATTGCACACTAGCAAAAGTGTGGAGTCTTGTTTGACATTGGTGTCAATGCCTTGTGTGTTGAGCTTACTGTGAACCATGTGTGATGACACATAGAATTTTCTTCGTTGGTCCGGTTGACTAAGTGATCCAATCTCATGATATGATCTTAGGCAACTTTGAAGAGTGTGAAACAATTTGACACTATACCTCTTTTAGGGCCAACCTTGTGAGTGTGTGATCCTTGTTTGAACAACCTTTGAGCCTTATCCTTTTCTTGGACGAAACTTGATGCAAACTGTGACCTTTCTTGATCTGTTACCCTTAATCCTCATGATTTGTGGTTTGTGTGAATAGCCAACTTAGGCCAAAAGCCTAAGTTGGGGTGTGGTGAAAAGAGAAGGTAAGTCAAGAAGTGCAAGAAAGTCCCCTTTGACCCATGGTTTGAGAAAAATGGAACCCCTCCATACAAAAAAAAAGAATGAAAAAGTTGTGGAATAAAGTTGTGAAAATGCAAGAAGAAATGGGGTTTCCAACAGTCCATGGAAGTGAATAATGGGATGACTTATGAGCACCAATAAAAATGATGAAGAAAAGAAAAGAAAGTGTTGTTCACACCACATTTCATGAGGATTACAGCTATTGAGCCAAAATGACCATACCTTTGCACTCAACCCCGTTACAAGCCTTGAAAAGACTTTTTTGATCTTGAGTGAGCTGAAACAACCATTGGCTGGAAAATAAAGGTAAACCTATGGGTGTAATCTTGCATTGTGTTCATCTTTGTGAATATGAGCGTTGCATTTGATTCCGGAGCTTTAAATTGTGAAACATTGTGTGTGAATATGGAATCATTCTTTGTGTGAGGGCATTTGAGTACCATTGTTGAGCTTGAACTTGCATTTGAAACAAGTATTGTGAACTTGAGAATCTTAGACAATGGTGAGTCACAACTTGAATCTTTGGGTGCACAATTGATCCTTGCATAAGTAAGTTGAGTCTTCCTATGTACATTCATGATTGAGTCTTGTGTAGCACTGTTTGAGACATCCTTTTTGAACTGCTGAACTTAAGTTTTACTTGAGGACAAGCAAAAGTTTAAGTTGGGGGTGTTGATGAGTCCACGATTTAGACTCTTTTATGGCTTTATTTTAATAAATTTAGTGTCCTCAAATGCATATTTTGTGCCAATAACTGGTGTAAATCCTTGATTTTTAGGTATTTGGATTGAGGAACAAAGCATGGACACTAATGAGCAAAAAGGAACAAGGCAGCTGATAGAACGAAGAAAAAAAGGCCTGAGGATCGCCTAAACCATTGGGCGAGTTGCCAAATGGCTATGGTCTCTCCTAATGTTCCAGTGTGCCAAGCCCTGAAGGAGAAAATCAAGTCGGCGATAGAAAAGAGCAGTCGATGAGTCGCCGAACGGTTGCGCGATGCAGTGCTATATCGCCCAAAGTTACAGAGCTTGAAGTTGTTGAAGGCCAAAGCAAAAAGACAATGGAACTGACCAAAGGACGGATCGCTGAGTGAATCGGCGATCCCGACTTATTGCGCTGAATGGTCCTTCGCAACACATTTTTTGGCGACTATAAATACATTTTTAAATTATTAGTTTAGTATCGAGCATTGAATCTAGTCTTTGATCAGTTTTTGAGTAGAAAGCTTAGAATTGAGTTTTGAGACAATATTTCCTTAGCTTTGAAGATTTGAAGATTTTCATTTCTGAGAAATTGGAAGTGGGTGTTGAAGATTCTTCATCTTAGACCTTTGTAAAGACGAAATTAATCGTACCCAGTTGATGGAAACACAATTTGATAATGATTTCTATCTTTTTATGATGTCTAGCTAAAACCCCAATTCTTGGGGTATGATTATGTGATTTTGGATTGATTTAGTTGTTGGGTATTGTTAATTAATAGTGTAAATGTTGTTTAAAAGTGATTTCATTCAGTAATTATGGCTTAATCTAAAGGGTTGTAGTTGCAAATGCAACTCTACCTTCGTGTTTTTGTCTTGCTCGAGAGAAAGGTTTTAAAAACCAAGATTACTGATTTGATGGTCTGTGGGTATTAGGTTGTTTGGGTTCAGCTCGAGAGAGTGAATCATGAACCCTTTTCCACACATTCAGCTCAAGAGAGTGAATGGACTAAAGCGAAGGCTATTTTTAATTGTTGTTCATTGGTGTTCGAGAGAAACCAATTTGATTCGAGGTAAATTGTTCGAGAGAAAGTTTACCCCCACTAAAGTCTAGCTTAGTCACTAATTTACAGCTATTTACTATCAATTGCAGTTACCCATTTGTCTACCTTAGCCCATAATCCGATCACATCCCAAGAACCCATCTCTTGACTTGTTTATTCGTGATATTTGATGTTGTAGTTGATAATTACAATCAAACTCCCCCTGTTATTTGACACTTGTGTCACCCCAAACTTGAAATATGCTTTTATTCATAAATATTTTTACCTATGATTGACTTGAACACATTCATGCTTATTTATTGATTATCAAATACGTACCACTCCCTATGGAATTCAACCCCAACTCACTTAGTTTGGTTATATTACTGGCTAACGATCGTTGGCACTTAGTATTGGATGAAGTGTCCTGATACGTGAAATCAATGGAACAAAACCTAATAATTTTTTACAAATGTCTTGCCAATCCCCTATGGTCCTTATCATTTCATTACCAAGTACTAGATCACCATTCACAGGTAATCCATACAACACCTCTACGTCTTGCAAGGTAATTGTTGCTTCGCCTGTTTTAAAGTGAAAAGTATGAGTTTCGAGACGTCACCACTCAACTAGTGCAGTGATCAAACTACGGTCAATAGCAGATCGATTAGATTTGTAAACACCATATAATCCAGATAATCTAATTACTTCAAGAA
The DNA here is from genome assembly GCA_029582525.1 of Solanum tacnaense. Taxonomy (NCBI): domain Eukaryota; kingdom Viridiplantae; phylum Streptophyta; class Magnoliopsida; order Solanales; family Solanaceae; genus Solanum; species Solanum tacnaense. Next base: position 76,083 of record JAJOOD010003221.1, read on the forward strand.
CTCGTGGATGGATAGGATATTTCTCTATGAGCTTCCAAAAATTTCCATTTTCTCTCCTCGTATTAAGAATCATATTAACATTTCCTTCCCATATATCTTGTGATCTATGAGTAAGTTGTCCCGTTAATACATTCGATTTCAGTGGACCGGGATCCAACTTGTATTCACTATTATTAGCCATAAAAAATACATATGGAATACACATGAAAGTAAACTTAAATTTTTGCTCAAATTATTATGTAATTTTTTCTTGGCAGCGCACTTCAAAAGTGACGGTAAAGTTAACAAAAACACATTTAAAAGTTTTAAGGTCATCCTCTTTAATTTAGAAGTGTACTGATATAAGACAAACCATCTTTAGACTACACTAAGCAACAATAGAATTCGAGTATAATTTTTTTCTTGATATACTATTGTTACATTAGGTAAAGAATAACCAAACCATGGAGAGAAAGATAAGTAAGAATTAGACAAAATGAATATATATGGAACATGAATAGACAGAAAGCTAATATTACAACTTTAAATAATTCAGAGTTTAGTGGCCATGAAAGGAATCCTTAAATCAAATCAAACAAAACAAATAACCAGATAACAACTTATGTTGGAATCCAATTTCATGGGTTGGTTAGCGGGTTCTTCAATTTATACAAGATAGAATCCTACTTACGATTCAATTCAATTTCTTCGTAAAGATAAATCAACCTTTAACAAATAAATTACCTCGAAATATTTATGGCATTGAAATAATCGTGAATCTTTTTTTTCGGCAACACTAACGGTGAGAATCGAAAACGGCGCCGTGCATATGTTTGCTTCGCGAGGAGAAGAAATATTGAATTGAAATTGGGGTTAGGGTAGGGTGAGGAAATTATTATTAAATTGAAATTGGGTAAATGGGGTAAATTGGGTTTAAAATAGAAGGATCAAAACGACAATGTTTCAGTATAATAATTATAAAACATTACTAGTAGTAACGTATTCCTACTTAAATTCTAAAACGTTACTAGTACTAACATATTCATACTTAAACTCTTACTTTAACACCGTCCCCTCATTAGTTTTGGTCTGTTGCCTAGTAGAATTAAAATATGGCCTAATACGCTATTGTTAACAACGTTTATACTAGTTTTGTAAAGTTTTAAAAATATGTATTACTATTGTAAATTGATTTAAATAATAAGTTATTTTGGTAAAAATTTCTAATGTGAGTATAATAAAGAGAATGAATTAGGTCAAAATCTCATTTGATGGATAAATTGTAGCTTCTGTATTTCAATCAATTATAGGGCTTTACTCGTACTTCTATTTCGTCCAAGACTTAACCATTTGTTTAGGAAAAACTTGCTACTGATTTTTCATAAAGATGATATATAAGATTCAATGGCATAATTTCTACAACAATTTGAATACTTTGTTATATTTTTTAGCTAAGCACAAAACAACTTATTGTCTTGTCTTGTACACATTGCAGAGTAAAGATTTAGTGTCAGGAAGGCTCTTTAACAACGTGCGTATAAGTCTCATACAATTTCAGCATCTTGTGATTTTATAATTTTGCTATAGCACTACTAAAAAACTGCTAAAGATGACGGACCAAAAGGCGACAGACAACGTCACTCCAAAAAATGACATCATTTGTAACACTGTTCGTCGTTTCTATTAATTTTATTATCTTTTTACAAAAAGTGACGGACAACATCTCTTAGTATGTTGCTTTTTTGGCGAATTTTTGCGCTATATATGTGTGTGTAGAGACGTCAGTCGTCACTTTTTATTAAAAATAATTATTTTTAAATTAAAAAATTACCATGTGGTCCGTTGTTTTAAAATGATTTTAATTTATCAATTAATTTTTAAAAATAGCGACAAATGACATCTTTTAGTTCGTTACTTTTTTATCAAAATATTTTTTTAAAAGCGACGGGCAGCGTTGCATAGTCCGTTGCTTTTTGGTCAAAATGTTGGTCAAATATTTTTTTAAAAGCAACGGACAAAGATACGTTGTCCGTCGATTTTTTTAAACTATGTTTGGGACAGATATATTTTTCTCCATTTTTCTCAAATCTCTCTTTATCTCTCTTTCTTCTCTCTAAAACTAGTACCCACCGTCGACCCCGGCGTTTCTGCCGCTCGCCGTTGTCGTCCCCTTTCCCGACGTCCCCACTACCCGCCGCCGTCGTCCTCGCCTCCCACTGTTTCTCTCTATCTCCTTTTTAAGGTTAGGATTTCAATTTTAATTTTTTTCAATTTGAATAATATTTTAAAAAGACAAGTTTGAAAGCGGACCAAAGTGATAAAACCACTGTCAAAACTTGTCTTTTTTTATTATTAAAATTGAGAGGTTCATCACATTGATTTCACGTGCAATAGTACAAAAAATATTTTCTTGCAACATCATATGTCAATAATAAATTGATATAGTTCGACAAATAAAGGTTAATTCTAAGTTTAGCTGCAATAGTATTTCTACTAAACAGATAAGGTGTTCTCTTCTCACCTTTTTTCACATGGAGTTATTATTTCTTCTAAATATATAAAAAGACGATTGAGCATTCCATACACAAAATTTTGGACAAAATCAATGTTAAACAATATGCAAAAGTTTGGAAGAGGACTAAAAGCTCACCAATATTGCAAACATAAGGGACTATTAGTGTTCTATGTGACAATCCAATGATGACTTTGAATCTTAACCTAAGGATAAGAGACAATTTTGAGCCTTTTCTCGAGGTAGGGTGGATAAAGACTAAAGTAATGAATTTTGATGAACTTGGACTAAAGGTTTTAATATTGAGCAAATTTTAGGAATAGTAAACATAAAAATCATACTGACGCTCTATAGCTACAGTTTTGCTATTTGCGCTCCATAACAACTATAGTTTGCTATGGAGCATTTGATTTGTACAAATCGCAGGCGGGCATCTCTTTTGTATTAAAGCGCAACGATTGTATATGTATATTAGTTAGATAATTGTATATATGTAACTACTATGTATATGTATCAATGATTGTGTTTGTATATCTGCATAAAATTTGAATTTGTATACAATTAAATCGAATTAAAACATTTGTATATCAAATCTCTCTCTCGCTTTATACAACACAAATTATACATTGTAATTTGTATAATTTGTGTTTGTATAAAGCGAGAAAGAGAGAAATGCAAAAGAGAACTGGACAGGGGAAGATCTATATATGTATAATTATAAGTGTATAGGACAAAAATATATGTATTTACAGCTGTATATACAGTTCTCTCTCGCTTTATACAAACATTATTTATACATTTGTATTTGTATAAAGTGAGAGAGGCGAGCGAGATTCCAGAATGACGAGCGAGATTCTTTGAATGACAAAGTGTTTGCTACGAATTAGAATTAAATGAAACTATAGCTATAACATTTATTTGAATTAATAGTTTGCTATAATGCACAATTTTCCTTTAATAATTGGGATAAAATTTAACTGTGAGACTTGAAAAATGGTAAAGTTAAAGATTTAAGTTAATTATAATTTAACAAAATATTTATATTTTATTTATGAATGATAAATAAATAATGATAAAATTTAGGACAAATTACGCACATAGACAAACATATACTAGTTAATTAGCTAACATAACAATAGTTTGAATTAATTACCACTCGCAGCCTCTTTTTAGCTATAATTACGTGTGCCTCTCTCCGCTCTTCCTCTCACGCATCTCTCTTCTCTTATACATATACAAATATAAATTGTACATATATAATTATATGACAAATATACAAATACTATTCGCATCTCTCCACTCTCTGACCTCCCTCGCTCGCCTCTCTCCTCCCTCTTCTAATCTCCCACCATATATACAAATACAACTCACCTCTCTACACTCTCTCGCTCGCCTCTCTCCTCCCTCTCCCAATCTGGCTCACTTCTCTCCTCCCTCTCCAATCTGGCTCGCCTCTCTCCTCCCTCTAATATGTAGCTCCGAATCGTAATTAGCAAACTATAACTATGGAGCCTAATTAAATTATTTTTAGTGGCTATTTATGAAATTTCCTCAATATATATATATAATTTCTCGATTCGATTTGATTATTTTGTGATTTTTTAAATAAAATTAAAACCCAAATCAAATAGTATTAATGTTTAAAATTTAAAATCAAACTTATCCAAATCAAACAAAATATTAACTTTTTAAATCAATTTAATTTAAATTGCCATTAAATTTTATTTTTTAACGTAAGGTGAATAGCCTAGTTGCAGTACATAAAAAGGGGAAGGACATGTAAAACCTCGAAAAAGAAGAAGAAAAGGAGGGACTATAATAACAGTCAAAATTCGTAAAACCCTAATCGGTAGCCAATTTCCAGTATGGAGGGAATACAGAAGGCTTTTCGTAGTGCCATGTCTCAGGCTGATCCAAATGGCAATTTCAGTTCCATTTCTTCTGCTCTTGAAAAAGCACCCAGTAAATCTTTTGCTTCTGCTGCTTCTGTTTCGTCGGCTGATCAATCACAGCTTTTGCTTACTCGATCTTCCAGGTTATTTTTCCCTTTAGTTTCTTTGCTTGCTCTTTACCTGCGCTTATTTTACTTATTTTTTTTACAATAATTTGACCTTTGCCGATCATAACAGTCTAATTACTAGGTGTGACACATGACCCTTTTCCTTTTTCAACTCAATTTGATCCATTACGATTGTGGCTTTTGGGGAATAATGATTGTATGTTGTGAATTGTCATGTCATTCAAGATTAGGCGCTTGTAGTTTGGTTCCCTTACTTTTTTTGGGGATGAACTCATAGAAACCTTCCTAGTTTTGCCGAGTGTAGTCTAAGATATCTGAACTTAAATGGTGCAGAAGTCGGTCGAAGAACTCTAAGAACCTTGTTCTAGATTTTTGTATTGTTGTTCATGGATCTTAGTATTGTTGCAGAAAAAGAAATGTATGAGTTGCTTGATAATCGTAGTATCCGTGATATGTATGAGAGGAAGGGGTCAAATGAGTATCCGAATAGATAGAATAGTTTTTATCAGACCGGTAATGAGATAGCTTGACATAAGGTTTTTAATCATTAAGTACATGTGTTTATATGGTAGAAAAGTGTACCTAGACTAGAAATCGAGATTGAGGATCTGTGCATTTTCATCTAGTATTATCACCAGCTACCACTTCTGATGGTCAGCTCCACATTTTCGGTGCTGAACTTTTAAATCTATTTTATTTGAAACCCAAGCTAAGTACATCATAGCTTTTGTTAGTATAGTATCCTTGTTGGATTTCTTTAGTTCCTTGTTGGGAGAAATGTGACTAATGGAAATTGGTGACACTCTCATGGTAAAGCTGTACATCTTCTATTGTAGACAAGCAGTATCACTGTGGACTTGCTCAAAGCTCTGTGCCATTTGTTTTGTTGCTGGAATATTTGTCGGTTATACACTGAAGCGTCGTGTACGCCGATGGGCTTCCAAATTTCTCAAGGGATTGAAGGACTAACAAGTTTTGGATACTTCCAGTTTCTGATTGTAATTTCATTTTCCATGTAGGTATCGTATCACATTGTACTTTTTCTGGCCATGATATACAGAAGTCTTTTATGGGTTTTTGCTGCATAAGCACTGAATTGTATTTATTTCATTGTTTCTCAGTGTTTGATACAAAAAGAATTTATCGACTTTCTTCAGTATTCTTTATTGACGGCCCTCTTCCATCTGTAATATCTGATATATCATTGGACCTTTTTTGACAACATAAAAAAAGAAGAAGATAGAAACAAATACATGAGACAGTTTATTTATCTTGGAGTACGAAAATAATCTTTTCTATCACTGCTCAGGAAACTTGATAGGTATAACTGCCTTGTAATAGCTTGGTTTGTCATTTTCTCGGTGCTCATAAAGCAACATCATACCACCTTCGTTTTCTTTTCCTTATTACTTCATTCTCTTGCCTCATTTTCTTTAATTCTCCTCTTCATCCTCACACTTGCAGCTTAGTGGTATTTACAAATGCACTGAGGATGTCACATACCATTCTTCACACCCTACCGCCTACACATAGGTGCATAGTAACAATATTGGCTGTATGTATTTGACACTGTAACGACAAACATGATTGCTTTCTTGTGTCAGTAGAAAAATCTTTTTGTGGAGATCCCCAAAGGACAAATAATTACATTCTCCTATAGATAGAACTTTACTATTTTGACTTCTTTCTCTATTGTAACTCGTATAATATATGCATTTACATTTCTCTGGATGAGTGTGTAGTGGTACATTCGTTCCTCTTAATCATATGGACAATTACAAAAAATGAAAAGAAAAATAAAGAATACCGTGTCGCTTATTTGCTAAATTTGCTATTTCAAAAGTACTCTTTGTGGAACTCAAATCGTGTGGATGTCTTGTAAGTCAATTCTTGTGATAGCTTCTTCAATTCCTTTGCCAAGGCAGGCAACCCGCAGTAGAAGACTCCTGTGTATAACATAGAACTTTGTTGTTAACCAATCTATTAAATATCTTCTTCCTTTTAGTTCTTTTTTCCCTCCCCTCTTCTGTTGAAAATGCAAAATGTTATCAGGGAAGTGCTCTGTTGGAGGCTTCTTCCTTTAAATGGTCATTGCCATGAAGTTTGAGTTTTTTTTTCCTTTCTGAAGTTTAAAGAACACATTTTCATCTCATTTGTTACACTCTTTTAGGTTCCTTCGAAAGACAAATTAAGATTTATAAAGCCGTACTACGAGGGTGTTTGGATTGGCTTAAAAGTTGGTCAAACCTACTTTTAAGTCGGTTTTTGACTTCTGGAAGTGTTTTGCAAATATAAAAAATAACTTAAAATAAGTTACGAAGTGTTTGACGAGGTAAAAAATGACTTAAAATATGTCAGAAACCAAAAGTAGGTCTCCCCCTACTTTTTATTTTTTTGACTTAAAAGTCATTTCAGTTTGACTTTTTATTTTTGACTTGAAAGCTACTTTTTTTAAGCCAATCCAAACGAGCTTCATCATGCAAACGTATTTTAGAGCTATATTTTCTATCTTCATCTAGTCAAAAAGCATGCCATTCTTATAATTGGTAATGTTGCTTCATCATTATGTTCTGCTTCATGTTTCATGTGTTTGATTATACATATTTAATTTCTTCCTTCACCTCTATTATGTGATAATTTCCGCTGGCAGGAGGTGTGGACATATTGTAGAAGTGAGAGGTTACAAATAGGTATGACACAACACTTCTTCGAAACCACATGTGCTTACAGTTTATTAAAGTTTAGTTGGAGGAATTTTTTACCTACTGTGGAATATGGATGTTTTGAAGCAATTTTGTTGAATACTTCCTTCCAGTTGGGCCTTGCAAAATGTGTCCTTACCTGCAGTAGAATTAGTTTAATTAGTACTGGGGGTGGAGTATAGTTCACCTCTAGTTTGCTTCTCTCTAATCCTTGTTGTGGTTGAAAACTTTTCATGAAATTAAGTAGCTTTCGAATAATAAAGCTTTTTTCTAGCTAGAACATGGCGCTAATTGAGCTAAGCTAAAATTCCTTACTTCATTATATTTCTTTTCCATTTCCCTTCAAGAAGGCTTGGTTGAGAGTATTGATGGATTATACCTGAGTGCCGGACAGGATGTCAACACCATGTTTTGCATGGTTGAGCGCCTGGACCATGGTGATGAGAGTTGACCTGGCATCACCCTCTTCATAAACACTTGTAAGATAATTGTGCATCTCTATCAGACCCTGTTTCATTTAAATCATCAGAAAATGTATAGCTGAGTCAGTTACTAATATATCATAGCAGAATACTTGATAAGATAAAGGGTGGGGAGGGGTGGGCACTTAAAGATATCCTGTAACAAATTTCTGTACATTACTTTGTGATCCATCTCGGCCACTTCATTCATCACCCCTTTAAACCACTCAAAGGATCCTGGTTCTCTGGTAACCCAATAAAAATGTGCACTTTTTGTCCTTAGTGATTTCTTTTTTCCAGTTGATGCCATGCTTGAAGAGGCAAGACTTGTCCAGCTGTCATCCGAAGCGCTGGTTTCGGTAGTCGAATCCTAAGGTAGAATCCAGGCAAAGAGACTGTAAGTTGGGGCGTTTAACATTCTACCTGGTTAGTTCCAAATTAACTTGAAGTAAGATTTGTACCAGTTCTTCTGATCTTGAATTGTTCAATAGATCTTTTAGGATACTTATAAAAGGCGTAGCTCCAATACCTAGTCCCACGAGGAGCAAGACATCATAATTTTGATAGTCCTGTGCTGGGGCACCATATGGTCCATCAACAAGCAATCGAGGTAAACTGCGTCATTACAAGTCCTTTAGACTTCTTAATAAGGAAATCTTGATATGTTTTGACTGTTTAAAAATCACACAAAGGAAGTTACCCTCTTTGATCAACATTCCCACGTTCTCTAAACTTGGCCCGCCCTATTTCACATGCTGAACTATCATCCTCTGTGAATACCCGCTTAAGTTCATTGGTCCAATCACCTACCATGCGAATGTGAACACTGAGGTAGTCATCTCCTGGTGCTGATGTTATAGAAAATGGATGCCTGGAGAAGCATCAAGATATATGTTAAATATCTGTTGGTCGAGGCATGATTGACTTAAATGCAGAAACACTGCACTTACCATTCAAATGAGGAGATTGTTGGGCACTGCAGGAATATGTATTGCCCGCTCTTGTATTTGAAACTATTAGGCTTTGACATGGTAAGGCTAAAGACATCTCCTGGAAGTACAGAAACCTGTAAGGATCAAAGAAAAACCATCTTCATTGGTTTCCTGTTTTGTTCCTTTCCTTCTCTCCCTGCTACCATGTTTATCTCAGTATGTTTTATTTGTTTCTTTACTACTGTCTTGGGGATGGAGGCTGTAGGAACCAGATGCTTATATCATCTCTAGGAATGTAGGGAATGCAATTAAATACTTAGAGAAAAAGACTACCATAAGTCATTGACTTTATTTATGTTAAGGGTAGCCTTGGCATAACTAGTAAAGTTGCCTCTGCGTGACCAGGAGTCACAATTTCAAGCTGTGGAAACAGCTTCTTGCATAAATGCAAGGTAAGGATACGTACAATAGACCCTTGTGGTCCGGCACTTCCCCGGACCCTGGCATAGTGGGAGCTTAGTGCACCAGGCTACCCGTTTTTCCCCTCTATCTCTCGACTTTGAGTTAGCTAATGGTAAATTTTCACACTTGAGTTAGTTCCATATCAGAAGGTTCTAAAAATTGTTGGGGTGCTGGTGGTTGGAGCGCGAGTATTTGATTGATTTATGTTGGTGCTCGATGGTCATGTTTATAATGTTACATAGTGGACGTATGTCAAGGAATAAGAGAAACTCTTCTGCTTAGGGAAGTAGCTGATTGAATATATGGTTTTGTGGTGGTGTTTGGATGGTTTCATCTGTCTATATGTGTGAACCTCAGTGTGTGTTGAATTATTTGAGGGGTGTAGAGGGAGGCTAGAAGCAGGTGTTGATTGCAGCTTATTGGTATGCGGAAAAGGAATCTAATTTCTCTATAGATGGAAAAGTAGATTGATAAAGCAAGTCACCTTCAAAATTTTTGCTGCGTAGTGTTCTGATCGGCATGTTCTCAAACTCCTCTCTGCTACATAGAGGAGCAACGGCATGGAGATGTACATCCATGTCTGCAATATGGGAAATAAATTGTCAGCATACCCCATGTTTAGTTTATATAAAGCAATTTGGTGTTCTATCTATGCCCTTACTGTTTTCTGCCACCATTGGTGAACCAAGAATACAAATGTTCCATGTACCAGTAGTAGTACATAGACCACTGCTAGAAGGTGATGAGAGTACCAAAATGCATTGAAGCCTGTTAATCGACTGAATGGAGGTGGTAGCTTCAATACATTTCTCCTGAAGCTGCTTGTTGCTAGTGTGAAGACAATTGCCATCAAAATCACCATAGCAATGCCAGTGACGCCTTCAATACCAGTCAATAGACTTTTGAAAGTGGGCTTCACGTTGTCAAAATCAGAAGCTATCAGTGCAAACTTTTCAGGAGATGAGTTAATCAGACGAGGAAAATCACACGCTAAATGGTTCACTGCATGAAGCAAGATTCCAACTCCAATAGCATATGCAATAATCTGCAGTTGAAACAATATCATTAAGAAAATTCCAGGAAGGTGAACAATATACTCTGTTTGGGTGCAGTTTACCTTGTGAAAATTGATATTATCATCAAAAGGAACGACGAGCTTGGCCCTAGTAGACCGTAACCAAGTTAAAATGTTTCGACAAACTGGTAGAAGGATAAGTGCCATGTTGAGCTTCAGAGTCTCTGCAGCTCCTTTAGCAGTAGCCAAGCAGTATCCCATAACTTGAAATGCTGCTCTTCGTCTATACTGCAAGAATTTCCAGGTGAAAAGTCCAGCCATAATCATCACCCATAGCAAAAGAATCCAGCCTCTTTGCCAGTTATCTAATACAAGGCATTTAAATGCATAACTTGCTCTCTTTACTAGGTTCTTGGTCTTATTAAGAGTTCCTAAATTTTGACCCCATCCAACACTTGTTGTGCTTAAGGGTCTGCTGTAGGTCATGTAATTGTCTCTTTGCAGAAGAAGCGTTTCCAACTGCCATAACTGTAAAGGAAAAGAGAATATATCAAGTCGTTTTGCCAAACCAATTAAACTACTCCAATTTTCAGATTGAAATGACTTTTGATAAATATTAGACGTGTCCTTAGAGTTTGCGGGTTTTTTTTTTAACAAGACATGATATTTCAATAGTTATAAAATATGTCATTCTTTAAAAATATAATTACATGTCCTTTTAAGAATAATTAAAAGGAATGATTGTATATGTTCTTTTGCTATGTATAAATATTTTTGAGATAATATTTAGTGTTAAATTCAATTATTTTTTCTTCAACAACGTTCTTGTGGTCCCCAAAGTCCAAATACAGTGCTCGAGGATTCCCTATGTTCTGACTTAGACGTAGTCGACTAAAAGAAGTTCGTGCTAAACACTTATTCAGAATAATAAAAAGAAAAAAGAAGTTTGTGGGTCCGGATATGTACAAGTCGTGGTATAGACAAGACGACAGCTACTAACAGAAACGTATAATTGATCAAATCTAGATTTGGTAATTTGGTTATAAATAATCAGATAATTTTTATTTTATAAATTGCTGTGTAAAAAGATATTTATAATATAATGTCACGTAAGTATTGATAATTTCATATGATAAATTTTAAGATAAAAATGGTAACTGACTTGTTAAAATAAGTTAGAAGATAATGTTACCTCAATGTAACCAAGACATTCAGGGTCTAATTCCTCCATAATTAAAGAAGCATACTCGGCTGCACGTTCCTTCAACTTGGACAACTTATTTGCCGAAGCACTCAGCATGATTAGCTGTTGGAAGAACAAAATATAAATACCATAACAAATCAATCTTTGAGGGATAACTATATTTATTACTACTATTTAATAAATATTCCTCCGCCATTAACGTATTCTTTTCTGTTCCACAATACTATAAAGTAATATTATTAATAACTAAACACGAAACTAATGCTTTTTCGAATTATTGAAGAAGCCCCTCTCTGCCCCTAATGGATTTTGCACAAATAGAATATGGTTTGACTTTAAATTTTAACTTCTTCTTTTTTCAGTTTTATTGTTTTAGTAGTTAACCCATGATAATCTTACCTCTTGAACTTCATCTCTCGTGATTTTTCCATCTCCGTTGCTATCCGCCCTACATGTAATATCATTATCAAGTAAAATATTAAGACGAGTATACATGAAATACTGACAAATTATATCGAGTAATATGATATATTCAATCCTCGATGAAGCGGTCAAAATCAAAAATCACAATATATTGGATTTGATGTGCTATATCTATAAGGAAAGCGAGTCAAAATTCAAGTTTAGCCCTCTCCAAAATCATACACGAGGAGATAAATTACACCACAATGATTATTTTTTTTACGTAAAACAAAGAAGTGGACCAATCATAACTGATTAACATGGTATAATAGTTTAAGCACACTGATATGTCTTTATCGTGTTAGTTTATAACTTTAATTCTTATTTCAGATATAGGACAAAAAAGAGTTGCTTTTCCGTGTTGAGAATTGAGATTAATAATAATGCATGCTTTCGAACAAAGTGGACAAAAAGGAAAGAGAACCCACATGTCAAAGAAAATCTGAAGCCTAGCATCAAAACTTTGGTCAGAAATCTGTAACCAAAAATCATGAAGCTCAATTTTGGTTATCTTTGCCGCTTTTTGACGCCGCCGCCGTATCAACGCATCGAAAACCCCAACTGCAAATTCTTTCGAATCCACCATTCCTGCACATGCACGCACCGTTCAGTATATAAAATATACAGTTAAAACTAATTTCATGCATGATTTTACAAAAAATAGCAGATGGCATTCATATGGTTTACATGATGAATTGAGAACTTTGAATGTACCAATGCATTCACCAAAATCTTCTCTAGCAAGTAATCCGTCTTTCGCCAAAGCATGAAACCGCGCCTCCACTTTTTTCCATAGCACATTTGTGTCAGATTCGCCAGTTGTTTTGCTTATAAATCTCAATCCACCAAGCGCACGCTGAGCCGTTGATTTACTTCTTACTAGTTTCAATTTCGATTTCATCTCCTCTCGTGCAGATAAGGTGTTTGTTGTATGGTGAAGCTGAAAATTATCATCGGAGACTTCTGATGCTGCCGCCGATGTCCGTGACATCACCGACGGCGATCGGATCCACGAGAATTTCCGGCGGAGTTTGGAGGCCGCCGATGCACTACGAGCCAGAAATCCGTTGGGCGGTGCTTCCTCTTCTCCTTCTTCACTACCTTCATCATTAATGTGTGATGGTGTTGGTGCTACGCTACACAAAACAATTGAATTATCATCCAATTCAAGCGTAACTTCCACTAAATCATTATCGTTGTTTCTCCTCAAATCATTGAGAAAAATCGGTAACATTGCTCCTCCGACATACTCCCCGCCGGTATCCAACGTCTCCGCCGGCACCAGTATATCCTCCGGTAAGTCAAAATTCCTACTATAACTGGATCGTTTTGAGCTGCAGCTGCCCAATGATGATGACCTCAGAAATGATTTCAACTGCATTTTCTTTCTTCTGAAAAGATCGACAAGTAAGTAATACCGAAATCTCCCTTATTTCTGGCAATGCAAACTATATTTCTTTAATTTAAAGCTTAAATTTAACAAGAGAGAAAAGAAAAAAGCTTAGACGATCACACGGTTCGTTCCGGAATGTTGTTAAAACAAACACCTCTCAACCGATCTCTGAACACGATTTCAACGCTTTGCCTCCAGACTCTCTCAATTTCACATTGGTTCCATGTAGAAAAAATGATAGAGAGAGAAAGAGAAGAGGAAAGAAGAGAGTAGTTGGGGTTTGTTTAAGAAAAACTCTATAAAGAATAGCTTCCAACTTAATAAATATAACTAAATTGTACTACTAATATATTATTTATTACTCACTAAAAAGAGAACTATTTTATGAGAAATTACTGGTAAACTATCGTTGTACATTCCTAACATAATACCCACTACGTATCTACCATTTTCTTTATTAAGATATACTTGGTTAATTCTTATTAAGCATTATGGTTTTCTACTAATGATATTGCTATTTTAATTAAGAATTTAAGATGAAAATGTAATTTACGTGGTTGGCTACTTATTTGAACACGACATGCGAATTTAACCAAGTAGGTGAAACGTTAACTTGGGACAATGTTACCTCATTTGATTACGCCCATAGAATTACACGTCTCTCACAATAAAAATAGATGTTGCTCTCTATGATATAATAATATTCCCCGCATCAAATTATCTGTCATATTTTTTTCAAGAAAATGTTATGTAAAGAAATTTTTGATTATTTTATTTATATCTTAAAAATATAATATCTCTAAATATGTTATAGAATTCTATTTACGTGTTATTATTTATGTGTTTGTAGTTTTCAAGAATAATAACTAAGTATTATGGATAAAATAAAAAAATATTATTAATTTTTAATGAATTTTTTAAATGAAAAATAATTTTAAATAATTACTTTTAAAAACCACAATAAATAATTTGAGACAACAAAAGTAACAAATTGCATCTCTTTTCCTTCACCTTACAAATTTCAATTCTTGGACTTGTCTTTTAACTAAGATCATCATAAATTCTTAATTAAATGTCTTATTTTATTACAGGTTAATTTTTATATAAGGATCTAATCAATATCACAGTAATATATACGATCTATAATAAATGATACTTATAATATATAGTTTGTTACTCTATTCAAGTTAAATTTATTCTGTTATTGTGCAAATTATAAAATGGTGAAGCCGCCTAAGGATAATTCGAAGAAGACTTCAGCTGAAACTACGGCATATGTTGCGCCACATGGGGTTGGGGGATGGGAGGAACTTAATTAAATTCTCTATTATACTTAAGTATATCTATCTTGTAATTGAGCTGGAATAAGAAACTCTACCTAATACTCCATTATTCATATATATATATATATATATATATATATATATATATATATATATATAT
>JAJOOD010003222.1:0-76308 GCA_029582525.1 Solanum tacnaense
GTTCTTGACCTCTTTTCTCCTCTTAGCATTCTAATTCTTCTAAGTTTGATTAATGATTTGACTTAGGTAAGTTCTAGTTATGTTTCTAGGCTTAAACTGATTAAAACCTCATGATTTAGGGTTTAAACAACGTATCTTAGGGGTTAAACGAAATAGGAAAAGACCAAAACACCCCTGAATTAACTGCCGTCGGAGTGATCGACGGACTGGACTGACGGGCCGTCAATCAATCGACGGACCGTCGATTGGGTCCGTAGGTCGAGTCTGTCCGACAGGGCTTCACTAAAACGAGCATAACTCTTTACTCGGAGGTCAGAATTTAGCAAACTCGGTGGCGTTGGGAAGCTAATTCAATTATCTATCATGCCATAGGTAATGAGACACACAATTCCTTTTGTGCTAAAAGTGATGACCATCTGAAGTTGACCCATCAATAATTTTCAGTTAACTAGCTGCTGACCCTCATCTACGGTCAGACCTACGGACCGTGGATCGAATGACGGTCCGTCCTGGTCGACCGTAGTTTGTTTCAGAGGCTGGGTAAGGGAAGTCTCGATCCACGGACACAGACCACGGACCGTGGTCTGATATACGGACCGTGGGTCTGTCCGTGAGTCGGGACTTGGCCAATTTTCTGAGCTGGTTTAGGGAGGGGTTGCAGTGGTGAACCATGGACCACCAGCACGGGCCGTGGTCTGACCTACGATCCGTGGATGGCAACCGTGGGTTGCACCTGCAACTTCTTAAAATCTGCATTTGCAAATTGGCCAAGTCGAATACGGTGTGTTACATAAAGGGTGGATGACTATTGAAGAGTTACTCCAAAAGCTAATGGCAGAAATTGGTACAGAGATAAATACTAGGATAGATAAGCAGGATGAGAACATAAGAAACATCCAAATGTCATAAATTAGTTTAGAAAAACAAGTTGTGCAAGTATCTAATGCACTGAACTTGCGTCCTCAAGGAGGTTTACCTGGTGACACTGAACCAAACCCTAAGCAACTGAATGCAGTGAGTACTATAAGTGGGTTACAACTAGAGGAACTAGCCCAAGGAAGAGCGATATTGAGGTAGTTCATAAAGAAAAGAAACAAGATGAGGTGGTAAAAAACTCTAATATTGAGAAGTCCGCTCCTCAAAAGAAACCACCCCCTCCATTTCCACAAAAGCTCGAAAAGCATAATGAAGACGAATGCTTCGGTAAGTTTCTCTCTCTCCTTAAATAGGTTCAAAATAACTTGCCTTTGGTTGACATTTTGCAGGGAATCCCAAAGTATGCTAATTACATGAAAGAAATAGTGGCTAACAAGAGGAGGCTCACGGAGTATGAAACGGTAGCACTTACTAAGGAGTGTAGCTCTAGCATTCAAAATAGATTACCCAAGAAGTTAAAGGATTCGGGTAGTTTTACTATACAGATTACAACTGGGCAAAGTGTTCATGCCCGTGGGTTATGTGATTTGGATGCAAGCATTAATCTCATGCCTTCATCATTATATAAGAAACTTGGGTTAGGTAGTCCAAAACTGACCACTGTCATTCTCTAACTCGTTGATAGGTCCATTGCTAGGCCAGATGGGTTAGTAGAGGATGTGTTAGTAAAAGTAGGTTCCTTGATCTTTCCGGTGGATTTTATGGTCTTAAATTTTGAGCCTGATCCTGAAGTTCCATTCATTCTAGGGTGTCTGTTCTTGGTTATGGGGAGGACATGAATTGATGTAGCAGTTGCGTAGTTAACTATGACGACACATGATAAAGTTAAAGTGTTTGATGGCTACCGCTCCTTGAAATTGCCATCTGTCTATAAAGAGTTATCCGCTATTACGGTTGTAGATCTCGCACTAGAATCGCAACACATTGCACCTATGGATCCCTTAGAAAGAGTGTTAGTAGGACATGATGTAGATGGAGATACTGGGGCTCAAGAGATAGCGTCTTGTTTGAATCTGGCAGTCCTAGAAATACACAAACGTAGAGTAGAGTCATTGGATCGTGAGTTAGGGTCCTACTCAAACCCTCAATCGAATAAACACCTAAGTTGGAGCTGAAAACTCTACCTGCATACCTAAGGTATGCATATTTGGGTACTAATCAAACGTTACAGGTAATACTTTTTGCAAAATTGTCTGAAATACAGGTTGATGCGGCACTGAGGGTCCTAAAGTGGAGAAAGAGAGCTATTGGATGGCAGATGGCTGATATTCGTGAGATTAGTCTGGCATTATGGACGCACAAAATATATATGGAAGAGGATCACAAACCGAGTGCACAACATCAATGTAGACTAAATCCTTTGATGAAAGAAGTGGTGAGAAAGGAAGTAATAAAGTGGCTAGATGCTGGAATTCTGTACTCGATTTCTAATAGTAAGTGGGCAAGTCTTGTGCAGTGTGTTCCCAAAAAGGGAGGTATGACATTGGTGAGGAACGAAAAAAATGAGTTGATTCCCACGAGAACAGTAACTGGATGGAGAATTTGCATGGACTACCGCAAGCTAAATGATGCCACACGAAAAGATCACTACCCAGTTCCCTTCATTGATCAGATTCTTAAACGGCGAGCAGGGAAGGAGTACTATTGTTTCTCATATGGGTATTCCGGATATAACCATATTTTAATTGCGCCCGAGGATTAGGAAAAGACCACATTCACTTGTCCTTATGGTACCTATGCTTTCAAACGCATGTCATTCAGACTTTGCAATGCTCCGACGACTTTTCAAAGGTGCATGATGGCCATTTTTCATGATATGGTGGAGAACTTTGTAGAGGTGTTCATGGATGATTTCTCTGTCTTTGGGACGTCTTTTGAGGTATGCCTCCAAAATCCTAATAAAGTACTTGCTAGGTGTGGGGACACTAATTTAGTGCTAAACATGGAAAATTGTCACTTTTTGGTTCGAGAGGGGATAGTGTTGGGTCATAAGGTGTCGAAATCAGGTTATAGTTATTTTTAGGGAAAACCTTTACTCCTTGAATCCTTACCGTGCATCCTTGGTCTGGTCTTATTATTATCGCTTCATTCCATTCTCTCACTTATAGGGATTACTCGTGCTTGGTTCTTCATGCGTGCAATTGGGATATCATCATGTGGGTTTAGTGTCAAATATGGTACTAATGCATCAGTGACTTGTGGAAATAATGTGTGGTCAAACTTACAATGTTTTGCAATTTGAAGATATTGAGTTAGGTTAAAGTTCAATGATGCATTTTGAGGATATTTGAATTGTAACACCCCAGAAAATTTTTGAGCTAAGACATGAACCATCCTTCATTGTGAGTAGGATTTTACCAAGGAATTTAAAATTTCTTAAGTGTTAAGTTCACTAGATGTAGCACCTTGAGTTCCAAAAAGAATCGAATTGGAAATAGCAAAAGCTGAAATTTTGCAAGTTAAGCTAAGTATGAGTTTTGGGTTGACTTCAAATGACCATAACTTCTAGCTCAGGATGAGTTAGGTGTGCTACCAGATACCGTAGGAAAGATCTTTGGATTATTTTTCCAACTCCACCAAATTCTCTAAGTTTCGAGTTCGAATGAGTGAGATATAGCCTTTTGAAGATAGGCTGTCCAGTTAAGGAAAGTTAGCCGAAAATAGAGAGGGGTATTTTGGTCTTTTCCTTACCCAATCAGATTTAATTCATTTTTAGTAATATTTTAAGGGTATAATCTGATTAGGTTCAGTTTTATAATACTAGTTTACACCTAGGGTTTTAGTTGAGAGAAAAGAAAAGAAAAGAAGAAGAGAAAAGAGGAGAAGGATAAAGCGTTCGTCGAGATTCTTGCGTCTAGTTACGGATTTTCGCCATGGGTTTAATCCCTAAGAGGTATGTAAGCTTCCATAGTGTTGGGTTTGTTCACCCACATGCCAAACATGTTATTTTTAGCGCAAATTTCATTCTGGAAGTTGAAAGATTTGAGTTCTTGATGAGTTATTGATAGGTGTTCTTAAAGTTCATTCTAAATCTTGTTGTGTTGGGTTTTGGATGATTTCTTGATATCAAAGTGAGTGTTTTAAGGGATGTATTGAGTAGATTAGAGTTTACTTATGTTAAGTAATGAATTCTAAGTGATTGGGGAAGAAACCATTCGATTCTAGACGAAATAAGGTCAGAAAACAAAAAAAGAAACTTGTTGAATTTTCTGGGTTGGGGCCTTGCGCGATGCGCCTGCCAGAGCACCCCAAATCTACCTCTGAAGTTTAGGGGCTGGACCCCATGCCACCCATAGCGCCAGGGTCGCCTGCCCCGTCCAGTTTGTCGTCAGTTGCCCCGTTTGAGTTCGTTTAAAGTGCACCTTCACTCCT
Organism: Solanum tacnaense; assembly: GCA_029582525.1. Lineage (NCBI taxonomy): Eukaryota > Viridiplantae > Streptophyta > Magnoliopsida > Solanales > Solanaceae > Solanum > Solanum tacnaense. The sequence continues at coordinate 4,309 of JAJOOD010003222.1, forward strand.
TTTCGATTCTAACTACTCTAAGCTACTTCTAAATACCTAGAAATCATTCATAACATGATCATAACCTTGAATTAATAATTCAAATTCAAGGTAGAGTTGAGAGTTAAGTTTTGAGAATTCTTTCGAACATTCTAAGAAAGTCCCTTTGAGTTTTTTTTGGAGTCCTCTACAACTTTTAGTAAGTTGTTTCAAGACTCAAGCAAGTGAGTATGAAAATGATGAGAATGTATTCATGAGTATACTTTGTCATCACAAAATCTTTCAAATCATGAAACATAATTCTTGAATTCATAATTCACGTTCAAGAGAGAGTTAAGAGTATAGTTCAAGAAAGCAATTGAGTTCAATTGTGAATCCTTTGCGATCAACTATCGATTTGAACTAAGTTTTGGGAAGTAAGTAAGAGAATGAGAAGAGTCGTATACATGAGTTCCTTATTGATATTTTGACTTTTGAGTCGGATCGTTCATGCCCATAACTTCCGCATGAACTTCATCAGTTGAGTACTTTTGAAAGGAGTAGTATCTTCAAGTTCTAAGTTTTGAGTTTTGAGTTTCTAATCCCCTCTGAGATTATAGCTCTAATCATGGGACTATTACATGTTACCCATGAAGTCCTTGAGTTGAATTTTTCATACCCATAATTCCGCATGAACTCTATAAGTCGAACAATCTTGATATGAGAAGTATATTTGAGTCCTTGAATTAAGTAGTTCATGCTCATAATTCCGGATGGACCCTCTGAGTTGAGCATTTTTGAATGAGTAGTATCATTGAACTTCTTGAGATCCAAGTATTGAGTTCTATCTTTGGTTATTGAAAACCTTGCATTGAGTCATACATGCCCATAATTCAACATGAAGCATATTTTAAAAAGTCTTTTACAAATGTTTTAACTTTGATTTAAGACTTAAGTTTTGAGTTAAGCAAAGAGTAAATAGTAAAGAGTAAAGATTTTGAAGTTCATTTCTTCAAAAGTATATGGGGACTAAGTATCCTCAAAGAAATTTAAAATGTTTTCACAGTTAAATAAGAACGGAACTGAGATTTCCAAAGAGCCTTCAGGCTAGTTTTCAGAAAAGAGTAATCGCTTTCTAAATGAAGCAAGAGAGGAAACTTTGATTTCCAAGATAGCCTTTGAGTTAATTTTTGAGCACTAATCTAAAATCACAGAAAGAAGTATGTTTTCAAAGCATAAAGATCTAGTATATTTTGGGAGTAGTATTGAGCACTGATATGGGGGAGATTTCAGACAACTCACAACCCCCTTTTAACAATAGATTAGTGGATCCATTATGCAGTTCAAGTCCTACACCTTTGGCAGGGTATAGGATGCGCTTGCAGCGTGAGGTAGATAGTTGTATTATCACAATATCTCGTATGTGATGGTTGTCGGTTAGAGAAACTTCCACAGAAGTTATTGTATTTTTATATACATCAGTTTATTGTATTTTTACATACATTTCAGAGTTATATTGTATCCTAGCCTACACACAGAGTTTTCAGCATGTTTTTAAACAGTTTGTTTCTTTATATTGCACTTATTTTAAATTCCTTTATATTGAAATGCTTTCAGTCATATTGAGTTGAGTACCTAGAGTTGAATTACATATCTTTGAGTTGAGTATCTTATCCTTGAGTACTTCTGAGTTGAGTAAGTTTGAGTAGTTTTGAGTATCCTTGATTATTCCTTGAGTTGAGTAAGTTTGAGAAGAGGTAAGTATGTTTCCTTTTTAGTAAGTTCCAGCTTATGTTTATGCTTTAGAATTCCTCTTACATGCTCGTACATTCCACGTATTGAGCCATTTGGCCTACATCTTCTCATGATGCAGACACAGGTATTTAGGATCATCAACAGGAGATTCGTAGACACATCCGGGAGTTCGAGTTAGCTATGGTGAGCCTCCATGTTTCCGGAGGATTTCATTTAATATTCCGTTTAGTCAGTATGTCGTGGGTCTTTTCTGACTTCCATCTCTATCAGTTAGAGGCTTCATAGATAGTCAGTATAGTTGAGAAGTCTGTATTATTAATTTATTTTATTTAATTTTTTAAAGACTTACGTTGCCTATTTTATGGCGAGTTGAGTATATTATTTTTATTCTAAGTTGTTCATTTGAGTTAAATTTTTGAAAAGTTGAGTTTGTTGAATTTTATTCAGTTTTTAAGCTTTGTATGCTTGAATCAGTTTTCCGCTTGTAGTCAGCCAGGATGAGGGTTCGCTTGGGGACCAACAATGGTTCTCGAGTGCCGGCCACATCCAGGGTGTAGTCTCGGGACGTGACCAACTTGGTATCAGAGCACAAAGTCCAAGAGTCCTAGGGTGTTTATGAAGCCGTGTCAAGTAGGGTCTTGTTTATGATTATGAGGGCCCCACTTCTATAAACAAGGGACTATAGACATTTAAGGTGAGTTTCCCTTCTTTCTTAGTCTTAATAGTGCAATAGCGCTATGTCATATAGGTTTATTCATACTCGTGCCTTTCTCAGATTCATTCGACTACCCATCATACTAGAGGTGGTTGAAAAGCAGAGTTAGTTCTTTGTCGATGAGTTGTTCTTAGCAAGAGTTTTTAGGAAGTCATGAGACTCCAGAAGGGGTTTTAGAGTAATGCCCTCATTTTCATATGAATCATGCATTTTAGCTAAAAGCGAGTTGTACTCTTTTCCTTAAGCCTTGTTTCAGCTAAGATCCTTATGAGGAAGTATGTTTAGAACTTAGGTAATATTTCCACCCCAAAAGGGTAACATGAGTTACGAGATCATGAGCAGTAGTAGTGAAAGAGCCCAGAGTTACAGGAAAGTATGCAGAGGTTTCGTAATCCTAGAAAGGGAGATAGTGAATGAGTAAATAGTACTCAAGTTGTGAAGGGAAATGTGACAGTAAATTATAAGTATGAATACTAAGCGGTGAGAATTGGCTATTTGTCATAAGGTCCTAGTGGACAAGTGTTTCTAAATTTGTAAGTTAGTATAGTAAGCGAGCAATCATATTGATATTCTGGTTTAGTCATAAATATTAAACTTGATTCGAGATGAGTGTCATGATCAAAAGAATGGAAACATGAGGGTGATGAAATTAGTCTTAAGATTTTATCTAGAAGACTTGAAGAAATTGAGATGTTAACTGCACTGAAGATGAATGGTACATGTGAGAAACCCTAACCTTTAGATAAGGGCAGTGAAGTGTAGCTAAGTTACAAGAGTAACAACAGGTGTGCCGAGATGGTATGTTACTAGATGAGGTTCCAATTAAGTGATAATTTTCCATGTGTGCCTAGATAGAATAATTGAGTTGTCAATGTGAAATAGGTCCATAGCTTTCAAGTGTTAGCTTTAGACCTAAAAGGGAGATGATAAGATGAGAAAACAAGTCAAGTGCTTGAGAGTAAGACAGTAATGAATTCTAAAGAGTTTGGGGGATATCTTTTTAGAGGTCCTTTTAGTAATGAAGTGATGTTAGAAAGAGGAGGTTAATGATCATATCATGATAATGATGGTGAGATAGTTCCATCTAAGGTTGTAAATAAGGAGGAAGATTAGAATGAGGTTTTACATTGAGAAATATTTTACTTAGAGCCCTTAGTTGGCTCTGAAAGAGTTTGTTAGTAGGAGTCCATGGAATTGCTATAGTACTAAGCTTGAATGTGGTGGTAAGGAGTAATGGTCTAGAGATGAGATTCCCTATAAAGAGGTATAGAACATGAACCTAAGGATTTGGGTTAAGCTTGAATATAGTGAGAGCGTACCATTAGCCTTAGACCTTAGTAAGAGTAACTCGTTCCATATCCAGACCAGACGTCATTCGAGGACGAATGATCCCAAGGGGGAGATATTGTAACACGATAGAAATTTTTTGAGCTTAGACTTGAACCATTTTTTGTTGTGAGTAGGATTTTACCGAGGAATTTAAAATTTCTTAAGTGTTAAATTCACTGGATGTAGTACCTTGAGTTCCAAAAAGAATCGAATTGGAAATAGCAAAATCTGAAATTTTGCAAGTTAAGCTAAGTATGAGTTTTGGGTTGAATTCAAACAACCATAACTCCTACCTCAGGATCAGTTGAGTGTCCTATCAGATATCGTACGAAATATCTTTAAATTATCTTAACAACGCCACCGAGTTTGCTAAGTTTCGAGTTTGGATGAGTGAGATATGGCCTTTTGAAGATAGGTTGTCCAGTTAAGGAAAGTTAGCCGAAAATAGAGAGGGGTATTTTGGTCTTTTCCTTATCCAATCAGATTTAATTCGTTTTTAGTTATATTTTAAGGGTATAATCTGATTAGGTTAAGTTTTATAATCCTAGTTTACGCCTAGAGTTTTAGTTGAGAGAAAAGAAGAGAAAAGAAGAATAGAAAAGAGGAGAAAAAAGGAGAGGATCAAGCGTTTGTCGAAATTCTTGCGTCTTGTTGCAGATTTGCGCCATGGGATTAATCCCTAAGAGGTATGTAAGCTTCCATATTGTTGGGTTTTGGATGATTTCTTGAGATCAAAGTTAGTGTTATAAGGGATGCATTGAGTAGATTAGAGTGTACTTATGTTAAGTAATCAATTCTAAGTGATTGGGGAAGAAACCATCAGATTTTAGGCGAAATAGGGTGAGAAAACGAGAAAAGAAACTTGTTGAATTTTCTGGGTTGGGGCCTGGCGCGATAGGCCTACCAGAGCGCCCTAAACACACCTCTAAAGTTTTTGGGCCGACTACCTACGCCACCCATAGCGCCAGGGTCACCTGCCCCATCCAGTTTGTTGTCGGTTGCCCCATTTGAGTTTTTCGAACATTCTCAAGACTCGAGCAAGTGAGTATGAGAATGATAAAAATGTATTCATGAGTGTACTTCGTCATCACGAAATCCTTCAAATCATGAAACATAACTCTTGAATTCATAATTCACATTCATGAGAGAGTTAAGAGTAAAGTTCAAGAAAGCCATTGAGTTCAATTGTGAATACTTTGAGATAAACTATCGATTTGAACTATGTTTTCAGTAAGTAAGTAAGAGAATGAGAAGAGTTGTATACATGAGTTCCGTATTGATATTTTGACTCTTGAGTCGGGTCGTTCATGCCCATAATTTCCGCATGAACTTCATCAGTTGAGTACTTTTGAGCGGAGTAGTATGTTCAAGTTCTAAGTCTTGAGTTTTGAGTTTCTAATCCCCTCTGAGATTATAGTTCTAATCGTGGGACTATTACATGTTACCCATGAAGTCCTTGAGTTGAATTGTTCATGCCCATAATTCCGCATGAACTCTATAAGTCGAACAATCTTGAGACGAGAAGTATATTTGAGTCGTTGAGTTGAGTAGTTCATGCTTATAATTCCGCTTGAACCCTCTAAGTTGAGCATTCTTGAAATGAGTAGTATCATTGAAGTTCTTGAGTTCCAGGTATTGAGTTCTATCTTTGGTTATTGAAAACCTTGCATTGAGTCGTTCACGTCTATAATTCGACAAGAACCATATCTTAAGAAATCTTTTACAAATGTTTTAACTTTATTTTAAGACTTAAGTTGTAAGTTAAGCAAAGAGTAAAGAGTAAAGAGTTGAAGTTCATTTCTTCAAAAGTATATTGGGACTAAGTATTCCCAAAGAGATTTAAAATGTTTTCACATTTAAATAAGAACAGAAACTGAGATTTCCAAAGAGACTTCGAGTTAGTTTTCAGAAAAGAGTAATCGCTTTCTAAATGAAGCAAGAGAGGAAACTTTGATTTCCAAGATAGACTTTGAGCTAAGTTTTGAGCACTAATCTCAAATTACAGAAAGAATTATGTTTTTAAAACATAAAGAGCACGTATATTTTGGGAGTAGTATTGACCACCGATATGGGGGAGAGTTCAGACAACTCACAGCCCCCATAAACCATGTAGCCATCATGGATAGACAAGGGTCATACTTTTTAGATGAACCCATTTCACAATAGACTAGCGGATCCATTAGGCAGTTCAGGTCTTATACCTTTGGCCAGGTATAGGATGCGCTGGCAACATGAGGTAGATCAATGTATCATCACAATAGCTCTTATGTGATGGTTGTCGGATAGAGAAACTCCCACCGAAGTTACTGTATTTTTATATACATCAGTTTATTGTATTTTTGCATACATTTCAGAGTTATGTTATATCCTTGCATACACACCTATTTTTCAGCATGTTTTTAAATAGTTTGTTTCTTTATATTGCACTTATTTTAAATTCCTTTATATTGAAATGATTTTAGTCATATTGAGTTGAGTACCTAGAGTCGAATAACATATCTTTGAGTTGAGTATCTTGTCCTTGATTACTTCTGAGTTGAGTAAGTTTGAGTAGTTTTGAGTATCCGTGAGTATTCCTTGAGTTGAGTAAGTTTGAGAAGAGGTAAGTATGTTCCCTTTTTATTAAGTTTCAAGCTTATGTTTATGCTTTAGAATTCCTCTTAAATGCTCGTACATTGCACGTACTGAGCCATTTGGCCTGCATCTTCTCATGATGTAGACACATGTATTCAGGATTAACAGGAGATTCGTTGACACATCCGGGAGTTCGAGTTAGCTATGGTGAGCCTCCTTGTTTCCGGAGGATTTCATTTACTTTTCAGTTTAGTCAGGATGTCGTGGGTCTTGTCCCGATTTCCATCTCTATCGTTAGAGGCTTCATAGATAGTCAGTATAGTTGAGCAGTCTATATTATTCATTTATTTTAATAAATGTTTTAAAGACTTAAGTTGCCTATTTTATGGCGAGTTGAATATATTATTTTTATTCTAAGTTGTTCATTTGAGTTAAAGTTCTGAAAAGTTGAGTTTATGGAATTTTGTTCAGTTTTTAAGCTTTGTATGCTTGAATCAGTTTTTCGCTTGTAGTCAGCCAGGATGAGGGTTTGCCTGGGGACCAGCAATGATTCTCGTGTGCCGGCCACGTCCGGGGTGTAGGCTCGGGTCGTGATAAACTTGGTATCAGAGTACAGAATTCAAGAGTCCTACGGTGTCTATGAAGCCGTGTCAAGTAGGGTCTTGTTTATGGTTGTGAGGATCCCACTTCTATAAACGAGGGACTACTGTCATTTAAGGAGAGTTTCCCTTTTTTCATACTCTTAATCGTGTAATAGCGCTATGTCATATAGATTTATTCATACTGGTGCCTTTCTCAGATTCATTCGACTACCCATCATACTAAAGGTGGTTGAAAATAAGAGTTAGTTAAGTGTAAAGTTTCAGAGTGATGCCATCATATTTATATGAATCATGCATTTTAGCTAAAAGCAAGTTGTACTACTTTACTTAAGCCTTGTTTCAGCTGAGATCCTTATGAGGAAGTATGTTTAGAGCATGGGTAATATTTCCACCCCGAAAGGGTAACATGAGTTACGAGATCATGAGCAGTAGTAGTGAAAGAGCACAAATTTAGAGGAAAGTATGCAGAGGTTTAGTAATCCAAGAAAGGGAGATAGTGAATGAGTGAATAGTACTCAAGTTGTGAAGGGAAATGTGAAAGTAAATTATAAGTATGAATACTAAGAGGTGAGGATTGGCTATTTTTCATAAGGTCCTAGTGGACGAGTGTTTCGGAATTTGTATCTAGTAGTTGTAATTTAGTATAGTAAGCGAGCAATCGTATTGATATTCAGGTTTACTCATAAATATTAAGATTGATTCGAGATGAGTGTCATGATCAAAAGAATGGAAACATGAGGGTGATGATGTTAGTCTTAAAATTTGATCTAGAAGACTTGAAGAAATTGAGATGTTAGTTGTACTGAAGATGAGTAGTACATGTGAGAAACCCTAACCTTTAGATAAGGGCAGTGAAGTGTGGCTAAATCACAAGAGTAACAGGAGTGTTAAGAGGTGTGCCGAGATGGTATGTTACTAGATGAGGTTTCAATTAATTGATAATTTTCCATGTGTGCCTAGATAGAATAATTGAGTTGTCAATGTGAAATAGGTCCATACCTTTCAAGTGTTAACTTTAGACCTAAGGGGGAGATGATAAAATGAGAAATCAAGTCAACTGCTTGAGAGTCAGATAGTAATGAATTCCAAAGAGTTTGGGGGATATCTTTTTAGAGGTCCATTTAGTAATGAAGTGATGTTAGAAAGAGGAGATTAATGGTCATATCGTGACGATGATGGTGTGATAGTTCCATCTAAGGTTGTAAATAAGGAGGAAGATTAGAATGAGGTTTTACTATGAGAAATATTTAACTAAGAGCCCTTAGTTGTCTCTGAAGTAGTTTGTTAGTTGGAGTCCATGGAGTTGCTAGAGTACTAAGCTTGAATGTTGTGGTAAGGAGTAATGGTCTTGGGATGAGATTCCCTATAGAGAGGTATAGAACCTGAACCTAAGGATTTGGGTTAAGCTTGAATATAGTGAGAGCGTACCATTAGCCTCAGATCTTAGTAAGAGTAACCTATTCCATATCCAGACCAAACGTCATTCGAGGACGAATGATGCCAAGGAGGAGATATTGTAACACCCCAATTTTGAGCTAAGACTTGAAGCATCCTTTGTTGTGAGTATGATTTTACCGAGGAATTTAAAATTTCTTATGTGTTAAGTTCACTAGATGTAGCACCTTGAATTCCAAAAAGAATCGAATTGGAAATTGCAAAATCTGAAATTTTTTAAGTTAAGCTAAGTATGAGTTTTGGGTTGACTTCAAACGACCATAACTCCTAGCTCAGGATGAGTTAGGTGTGTTACCAGATACCGTAGAGGGGTATTTTGGTCTTTTCCTTACTCAATCAGATTTAATTTGTTTTAGTAATATTTTAAGGGTATAATATGATAAGGTTCAGTTTTATAATTCTAGTTTACGCCTAGGGTTTTAGTTGAGAGAATAGAAGAGAAAAGAAGAAGAGAAAAGAGGAGACGATCAAGCGTTCGTCGAGATTCTCGCATCTTATTGCGGATTTTCGCCATGGGTTTAATCCCTAAGAGGTATGTAAGCTTCCATAGTATTAGGTTTGTTCACCCACATGACAAACATGTTATTTTCACAGCAAATTTCATTCTTAAAGTTTAAAGATTTGAGTTCTTGATGAGTTCTTCAAGTTCATTCTTAATCTTGTTGTGTTGGGATTTGGAAGATTTCTTGGGATCAAAGTGGGTGTTTTAAGGGATGTATTGACTAGATTATAGTGTACTTATGTTATGTAATCAATTCTAAGTGATTGGGGAAGAAACCAATCCATTCTAGGCGAAATACGGTGAGAAAACGAGAAAAGAAACTTGTTGAAGTTTATGGGTTGGGGCTTGGTGCGATGCACCTGCCAGAGCGCCCCAAACCCACCTCTCAAGTTTAGGGGTCGGCACCCCACGCAACCCAGAGTGCCAGGGTCGCCTGCCCTATCTAGTTTGTCGTCGATTGCCCCGATTAAGTTCTTATAAAGTTCACCTTCACTCCGTTTCGATTCTAACTACTGTAAGCTACTTCTAAACACCTAGAAATAATTCATAACATGATCATAACCTTGAATTAATAATTCAAATTCAAGGTTCAGTTGAGTAGTTCATGCCCATAATTCCGCATGAACCCTCTGAATTAAGCATTCTTTAAATGAGTAGTATCATTGAAGTTCTTGAGTTCCAAGTATTGAGTTCTATCTTTGGTTACTGAAAACCTTGCATTGAGTCGTTCACGACTATAATTCGACATGAACCATATTTTAAGAAATCTTTTACAAATGTTTTAACTTTGTTTTAAGACTTAAGTTTTGAGTTAAGCAAAGAGTAAAGAGTAAAGAGTAAAGAGTTGAAGTTCATTTCTTCAAAATTATTTTGGGACTAATTATTCCCAAAGAGATTTAAAATGTTTTCACATTTAATAAGAACGGAAACTGAGATTTCCAAAGAGCCTTTAGGCTAGTTTTCGGAAAAGAGTAATCACTTTCTAAATGAAGCAAGAGAGAAAACTTTGATTTCCAATATAGCCTTTGAGCTAAGTTTTGAGCACTAATCGCAAATCACAGAAATAAGTATGTTTTTAAAAAATTAAGAGCTAGTATATTTTGGGAGTAGTATTGAGCATCAATATGGGGGAGAGTTCAGACAACTCACAGCCCCCATAAACGATGTAGCCACCATGGGTAGAAAAGGGTCATACTTTTTAGATGAACCCATTTCACAATAGACTAGCGGATCCATTAGGCAATTCATGTCCTATACCTTTGGCCGGGTATAGGATGCGCTAGCAGCGTGAGGTAGATCATTGTATCATTACGATAGCTCTTATGTGAGGGTTGTCGGTTAGAGAAACTCCCACAGAAGTTTTTTTTATATATACATCAGTTTGTTGTATTTTTACATACATTTTAGAGTTCTGTTGTATCCTTGCATACACATAGAGCTTTCAGCATGTTTTTAAATAGTTTGTTTCTTTATATTGCACTTATTTAAATTCCTTTGTATTGAAATGAGTTCAGTCATATTGAGTTGAGTACCCAGAGTTGAATAACATATCTTTGAGTTGAGTATCTTATCCATGAGTACTTCTGAGTTGAGTAGGTTTGAGTAGTTTTGAGTATCCTTAAATATTCCTTGAGTTGAGTAAGTTTGAGAAGAGGTAAATATGTATCTTTTTTATTAAGTTTCAAGCTTATGTTTATGCTTTAGAATTCCTCTTACATGCTCGTACATTCCACGTACTGAGCCATTTGGCCTGGATCTTCTCATGATGCAGACACAGGTATTTAGGATTATCAACAGGAGATATGTTGAAACATTCGGGAGTTTGAGTTAGATATGATGAGCCTCCTTGTTTCCGGAGGATTTCATTTACTTTTCAGTTTAGTCAGGATGTCGTGGGTCTTATCCCGACTTCCATATCTACCAATTAGAGGCTTCATAGATAGTCAGTATAGTTGAGAACTTTGTATTATTCATTTAATTTATTAAATGTTTTAAAGATTTAAGTTGCCTATTTTATGGCGAGTTGAATATATTATTTTTATTCTAAGTTGTTCATTTGAGTTAAGGTTTTGAAAAGTTGACTTTATTGAATTTTATTAATTTTTTAAGCTTTGTATGCTTGAATCAGTTTTCCTCTTGTTGTCAGCCATGATAAGGGTTCGCTTGGGGACTAGCAATGGTTCTCGAGTGCTGGTCACGTCCAGGGTGTAGGCTCGGGTCGTGACAAACTTGGTATCAGAGCACATAGTTCAAGAGTCCTAGGGTGTCTACACAGTCGTGTCAAGTAGGGTCTTGTTTATGGTTGTGAGGGGAACACTTCTATAAACGAGGGACTACAGACATTTAAGGATAGTTTCCCTTCTTTCATACTCTTAATCGTGCAATAGCGCTATGTCGTATAGATTTATTCATACTCGTGCCTTTCTCAGATTCATTCTACTACCCATCATACTAGAGGTGGTTGAAAAGCAGAGTTAGTTCTTTGTCGATGAGTTGTTCTTAGCAAGAGTTTTGAGGAAGTCATGAGACTCCAGAGGGGCTTGAGAGAAGCCCAAGAGTAAGTTAAGTGTAAAGTTTCAGAGTAATGCCCTCATTTTCGTATGAATCGTGCATTTTTGCTAAAAATGATTGTACTATTTTACTTAAGCCTTGTTTCAGTTGAGATCCTTCTGAGGAAGTATGTTTAGAGCTTGGGTAATATTTCCACCCCAAAAGGGTAACATGAGTTACAAGATCATGACTAGTAGTAGTGAAAGAGCCCAGAGTTAGAGGAAAGTATTTAGAGGTTTAGTAATCCTAGAAAGGGAGATAGTGAATGAGTGAATAGTACTCAAGATGTAAAGGGAAATGCGATAGTAAATTATAAGTATGAATACTAAGAGGTGAGGATTGGCTATTTTTCATAAGGTCCTAGTGGACGAGTGTTTCTGAATTTGTATCTAGTAGTTCTAAGTTATTATAGTAAGCGAGCAATCATATTGATATTCGGGTTTAGTCATAAATATTAAGCTTGATTTGAGATAAGTGTAGTTATCAAAAGAATGGAAACATGAGGGTGATGATGTTAGTCTTAAGATTTGATCTAGAAGACTTGAAGAAATTGAGTTGTTAGCTGCACTTGAGATGAGTGGTATATGTGAAAAACCCTAACCTTTGGATAAGGGCAGTGAAGTGTGGCTAAGTCGCAAGAGTAACAAGAGTGTTAAGAGATGTGCTCAGATGATATGTTACCAGATGAGGTTCCAATTAAGTGATAATTTTCCATGTGTGCCTAGATAGAATAATTGAGTTGTCAATGTGAAATAGGTCCATAGCTTTCAAGTGTTAGCTTTAGACCTAAGGGGGAGATGATAAGATGAGAAATCAAGTCAAGTGCTTGAGAGTAAGATAGTAAAGAATTCTAAAGAGTTTGGTGGGATATCTTTTTAGAGGTCCTTTTAGTAATGAAGTGATGTTAGAAAAAGGAGGTTAATGATCATATTGTGATAATGACGGTGTGATAGTTCCATCTAAGGTTGTAAATAAGGAGGAAGATTAGAATGAGGTTTTACTATGAGATAGATATAACTGAGAGCCCTTAGTTGGCTCTAAAGATGTTTGTTAGTAAGAGGCCATGGAGCTGCTAGAGTACTAAGCTTGAATGTGGTGGTAGGGAGTAATGGCCTTGGGATGAGATTCCCTATAGAGAGGTATAGAACCTTAACCTAAGGATTTGGGTTAAGCTGAATATAGTGAGAGCATACCATTAGCATCAGACCTTAGTAAGAGTAGCCCGTTCCATATCCAGACCAGATGTCATTCGAGGACGAATGATCTGAAGGGGGAGATATTGTAACACCCCAAAAACATTTTGAGATAAGACTTGAACCATTCTTCATTTTGTGTAGGATTTTACCGAGGAATTTAAAATTTCTTAATTGTTAAGTTCACTAGATGTAGCACCTTGAGTTCCAAAATGAATTGAATTGGAAATAGCAAAATCTGAAATTTTACAAGTTAAGCTAAGTACGAGTTTTGGGTTGACTTCAAATGAGCGTAACTCCTAGCTCAAGATGATTTAGGTGTGCTACTAGATACAGTTGGAAATATCTTTGAATTATCTTTCCAACGACACCGAGTTTGCTAAGTTTCGTGTTCGGATGAGTGAGATATGGCCTTTTGAAGATAGGCTGCCCAGTTAAGGAAAGTTAGCCGATAATAGAGAGGGGTATTTTGGTCATTTCCTTACCCATTTAGATTTAATTCGTTTTTAGTAATGTTTTGAGGGTATAATATGAATACTTTCAGTTGTATAATCCTAGGTTACGCCACGGGTTTTAGTTGAGAGAAAGGAAGAGAAAAGAGGAAAAAAGAGGAGAGGATCAAGCGTTCGTCGAGATTCTTGCGTCTTGTTGAGGATTTCCGCCATGGGTTTAATACCTAAGAGGTATGTAAGATTCCATAGTGTTGGGTTTGTTCACCCACATACCAAACATGTTATTTTCAGAGGAAATTTCATTCTTGAAGTTAAAGATTAGAGTTCGTAGTAGGTGTTCTTGAAGTTCATTCAAAATCTTGTTATGTTGGGTTTTGGATGATTTCTTGATATCAAAGTGAGTGTTTTAAGGGATGTATTTAGTATATTAGAGTGTACTTATGTTAAGTAATCAATTCTAAGTGATAGGGGAAGAAACCATTCGATTCAAGGAGAAATAAGGTGAGAAAACGAGAAAAGAAACTTGTTGAATTTTCTGGGTTGGGGCCTGGCGCGATGCACCTGCTAGAGCGCCCCAAACACACCTCTGAAGTTTAGGGGCCGGCACCCCACGCCACGCATAGCACCAGGGTCGCCTGCCCAATCTAGTTTGTTGTCGGTTGCCCCGTTTGAGTTCGTTTAAAGTGCACCTTCACTCCTTTTCGATTCTACCTACTGTAAGCTACTTCTAAACACCTAGAAATCATTCATAACATGATCATAACCTTGAATTAATGATTCAAATTCAAGGTAGAGTTGAGAGTTCAGTTTTGAGAATTCTTTCGAATATTCTAAGAAAGTCCCTTTGAGTTTTTTTTTGGACTCTTCTACAACTTCTAGTAACTTGTTTGAAGACTCGACCAAGTGAGTATGAGAATGATGAGAATGCATTCCTGAGTCTAGTTTGTCATCACGAAATCCTTCAAATCATGAAACATAACTCTTGAATTCATAATTAACATTCAAGAGAGAGTTAAGAGTAGAGTTCAAGAAAGCCATTGAGTTCAATTGTGAATCCTTTGAGATCAACTATCGATTTGAACTAATATTTGAGGAAGTAAGTAAGAGAATGAGAAGAGTCGTCTACATGAGTTCCTTATTGATATTTTGACTCTTGATTCGGGTCGTTCATGCACATAACTTCCGCATGAACTTCATCAGTTCAGTACTTTTAAGAGGAGGGTATCTTCAAGTTCTAAGTCTTGAGTTTCTAATCCCCTCTGAGATTATAGTTCTAATCATTGGACTATTACATGTTACCCATGTAGTCCTTGTGTTGAATTGTTCATGCCCATAATTCCGCATGAACTCTATAAGTCGAACAATCTTGATATGAGAAGTATATTTGAGTTCTTGAGTTGAGTAGTTCATGCTCATAATTGCGCATGAACCCTTTGAGTTGAGCATTCTTGAAATGAGTAGTATCATTGAAGTTCTTGAGTTCCAAGTATTGAGTTCTATCTTTGGTTATTGAAAACCTTGCATTGAGTCGTTCACGTCTATAATTCGACATAAACCATATTTGAAGAAGTCTTTTACAAATGTTTTAACTTTCTTTTAAGACTTAAGTTTTGAGTTAAGCAAAGAGTAAAGAGAAAAGAGTAAAGAGTTGAAGTTCATTTCTTCAAAAGTATATTGGGACTAAGTATTCCCAAAGAGATTGAAAATGTTTTCACATTTAAATAAGAATGGAAACTGAGATTTCCAAAGAGCCTTTGGGCTAGTTTTCAGAAAAGTGTAATCGCTTTCTAAATGAAGCAAGAGAGGAAACTTTGATTTCCAAGATAGCCTTTGAGCTAAGTTTTGAGCACTAATCCCAAATCACAGAAAGAAATATGTTTTTAAAACATAAAAAGCTAGTATATTTTGGGAGTAGTATTGAGCACCGATATGGGGGAGAGTTCAAACAACTCACAGCCCCCATAAACCATGTAGCCACCATGGGTAGAAACGAGTCATACTTTCTAGATGAACCCTTTTCACAATAGACTAGTGGATCCATTAGGCAGTTCAGGTCCTATACCTCTGGTCGGTTATAGGATGCGCTGACAGTGTGAGATAGATCGTTGTATCATCACGATAACTCTTATGTGATTGTTGTCGGTTAGAGAAAATCCCACAGTAGTTAATGTATTTTTATATACATCATTTTATTGTATTTTTACATACATTTCAGAGTTATGTTGTATCCTTGCATACACACAGAGTTTTCAACATGTTTTTAAACAGTTTGTGTCTTTATATTGCACTTATTTTAAATTCCTTTATATTGAAATGAGTTCAATCATATTGAGTTGACTACCCAGAGTCGAATAACAAATCTTTGAGTTGAGTATCTTATCCTTGAGTACTTCTGAGTTAAGTAAGTTTGAGCAGTTTTGAGTATTCTTGACTATTCCTTGAGTTGAGTAAGTTTGAGAAGAGGTAAGTATGTATCCTTTTTATTAAGTTTCAAGCTTATGTTTATGGTTTATAATTCCTCTTACATACAACTACATTCCACGTACTGAGCCATCTGGCCTGCATTTTCTCATGATACAGACACAGGTATTTAGGATTAGCAACAAGAGAATCGTTGATACATCCGGGAGTTCAAGTTAGCTATGGTGAGACTCCTTGTTCCTGGAGGATTTCATTTGCTTTACTTTTTCAGTATATTCAGGATGTCGTGGGTCTTCTCCCGACTTCCACCTCTATCAGTTAGAGGCTCCATAGATATTCAGTATAGTTGAGAAGTCTGTATTATTCATTTATTTTATTAAATGTTTTAAAGACTTCAGTTGCCTATTTTACAGCGAGTGGAATATATTATTTTTATTCTAAGTTTTTCATTTGAGTTAAAGTTTTGAAAAGTTGAGTTTATTGAATTTTATTCAGTCTTTAAGCTTTGTTATCTTGAATCAGTTTTCCGCTTGTAGTCAGCCATGATGAGGATTCGCTTGGGGACCAGCAATTATTCTTGAGTGTCGGCCACGTCCAGGGTGTAGTCTCGGGTCATGACATGAATGGTAAAGGTGAACAATGGTTTGAGGGAATGCATGAACATCTTATCATCTATCGTTCGTTATTCAAAAAGGAAGAGAATTTGAATGGTTTAAGTATTAAAATATGATTGTTTCAGTGGTACCTATGTTCCCTTGTATAGAGACATGAAGTGTGTTAGTTTTCTATTAGCATAGTCAATGAAAGGGTGCATATCACTTTGAGCTTGAGGCTGAACGGATTTGGTAATGTATTATAGTTACTTAACGGGTAGAAAGGTGTGAGATATTTGGGTACGATCTTCTCGGTGGGTATGATATGTTCTGGTGATAGATCTAGCAAACTTTCACAATGGGGTACTTGTGAAAAATGGAAATAGAGACATCAGTTATCTAGTGCAATGCCTAACTACTTAAGGAACTACCCGTTGTTTCACCTATTTGTGAAAGAGGAGGTTCGATGTAGAGGTGATCAGTGATAAGCTAAGATATGTGATTTCATTGAATCTTCTAGATATGTGCTAATGTCGATTAATAAGGGGATTGGTTTACATGTTTTGAATCCCAATTCAGGTTTTTCATTATAAGTCTACATTTGTGGCAATAGGTTTTGTCAAAGTAAGGATTGGTACGATAGGA
Source organism: Solanum tacnaense (assembly GCA_029582525.1). Classification (NCBI taxonomy): domain Eukaryota; kingdom Viridiplantae; phylum Streptophyta; class Magnoliopsida; order Solanales; family Solanaceae; genus Solanum; species Solanum tacnaense. The sequence goes on from JAJOOD010003222.1 coordinate 21,053, forward strand.
AATGATTGATCATGTTGATTATTGAGCATATGGAAAGGCTTGCTCATGGTTTGGGTGGTAGAGCTTTTGATTGTTAAATGGCTTAATGATGTGTATCACTCAGATTTTGGTTTAGAGTATGAGGTAAAATGTCATGAGTTTTTGGTAAAAGGATAGGATTGGTAAATGAGTTAGAGAAACGAACAAGAGTCTTGTATATTGAAGAGTTCAAAGTATTTAGAATTGTCTCATAAGTATAATTTAAGAAATGTGAAGGAATAAGACATCATATGTAGGTACTTGGTTTAAAGGTGAAGATTTTATGTATTTTTGGGTTTAAGTTGAGATATGACAATACAAGGTGGGATGGTTTGGCACAGACTTATGAAGGGTTTATCAACGACTTTTTTTGAAGATTTGGTGTTTGTTTGGGTGACAAACAGTGATGTATAAGAGATTTTTCATTTTTTGTTGGGTTCAATTATACAAAATATTGGATTGATACTACCTTGTTGATGGAACTATGCAGACTATTATGATGAACATTGACATTTGGTGGTGAATAAAGGTTATGTGCTTGTGGTATATAGAATTGTCATGATCCAAAGCACACCCTAGATGTGACATGGAGTATAAGACCCTAAGAGTCCCTATACAAGCCACTTGACATACATACAACACAATATAATAGACAAAAGTAGAAAGTCTCATATCAATAGAAGAGTTTGACATAAAACTAGAAGTCTACTCAATCTAATACATCAAAATAATGGTCGGGACGTAGCTCATACACCATATACAAGTCTCAAAAGTAAATGACAAAAGCAATAAAAGTCTTCATAATTGCTCTCGAAGTATGAGGACTCACCAATTCAATAGCAATAGTAGTCCAAGCTAACTAGCCACGAGCAGGAGGAGAGGAATCGTCAAACCATATATTATGAGACAATATAGACACAAGTATGCATTAGTACATGGAATGTACAAAGTATGAGGGATATGCATAAAATGCGAAATATGATCATAAAGGGACATAAAGAAAAACATGATATGCATGACCAAGATAAAACACAGTAAAACCTCTAAAGAAGAATCATAATACATAAACATACTAAATGCATCTTAAAACATGTTTAAAGCTTGATAAGAACCTTTTGAAAGAAACATGGTTTTATGGGATATGTCATGACCTGAGTCTACACCCTCGATGTTGCCGACACTCAAGAACCATTGTTGGTCCCCAAGCGAACCCTCATCCTGGCTGACTACAAGCGAAAGACTAACTCAAGCATACAAAAGCTTAAAAACTAAAATGAAATTCAATAACTCAAATACTCAATCTTTAAAATAATCTGAAACAATACTCAATAGATTACTCAGAGTTTGTAAAAACAACTCAAGGAAGAGGCATACTGAAAACTACTCAACTTTTTCTATCTATGAAGCCTCTACTATTACATAAGGATATGAGGACAAGACCCACGACATCTCAAAACTACTAGCTCTGAGATAAAGGTGAAGTCCTCCGAAATATAAGATGCCTCACCAAAGCTGACTGGGATATCACATGACCTCAACGAAATGCATGTTGTTTATCCTGAATACGTCTATCTGCATCATCAACCAATACAGTCCAAATGGCTCAGTACATGGAATGTACGAGCAAGTAAGGGGAATTCTAAATCATAAACATAAGCTTGAACTGATGGAAAAGAAACATACTTACCTCTTCTCAACTCACTCAACTGAACTCAATTCAATGAAACATAGTTCAACTCAACTAAGAGAAAATAGGGCTCAACTCAGTGAAACATAGTTCTACGCAACAATAAGATACTCAACTCAAGATACTCAATCCAAGATAAAGCAACAATACAAGATGCAATAATTGGAAAGCTTTTAAAACAGCAGATAACAACTCAATGTATTGAAGAATGCAATAATAACTAAGCTTGTATATAAAAATACAATATAACTATGTGGGAGATTCTCTAACCAACAACCATCATATTGAGCTATGTGATGATACATCATCTAGCCCGCGCTACCATAACTGTCCTATACTTTGCCGGGGTATAGAACCTACTACTAAGTGGATCCACTAGTCTATTCTAAAAATCAATAAGGAATCATCTAAAAAGTATGACCCTTTCTACCCACGTTGGCTACTTGGTTTATGGGGGCTGTGAGTTGTGTGAACTCTTCCCCATATTGGTGCTCAACACTACTCCCAAAATATAACTAGCTCATATGTTTAAAAACATAAATCTTTCTGTGTTTTGAGATTATTACTCAAAAATCTTTCTCTTAAAAGAGATGGTACTCAAACTGCTCAAAACTCTTTTGGAAATCTTAGTTTCCTCTTATCTTAAATGTAAAAACATTTACCCTTGTGAATACTTAGTTCCCATATATCATTTTAAAGAAAATGAACTCACCTCTACTCTTTCTCAACTTAGTGATTAAGTTTTTAAAATAAGTTTTAAAACAATTTGTATAAAGACTTCTTAGAATAGGGTTCATGCCGAATTATGGACGTGAACGACTCAATTCAAGGTTTTCAATAACCAGGCATAGAACTCAACAACTCCAGAACTAAAGGAGTCAATGATACTAATCATCTCAAGAATGCTCGACTCGGAGGGTTCATGCGGAATTATGGACATTCACTACACAACTCAAGGACTAAATGATACTTCTCATCTCAAGACTCATCGACTCATAGGGTTCATGTAGAATTATGGGAATGAACTACTCAACTCAAGGACCTTCATGGGTAACATGTAGTAGTCCCATAATTAGGAATATAATCCCAAAATAATTATGAACTCAATACTCAAGACTTAGAACTTGATGATACTACTCCTCTCAAAGAAAATCAAGTTATGGAGTTCACGCGGAATTTTGGGCATGAACGACTTGACTAAAGGCTTTCAATAATAATGTAGACTCATAAATACATTCTCCTCCTTCTCATACTCACTTACTCGAGTCTTGAAACAATTTAAAATTTATTGTAGAAGACTCCTCGAAAAGTCTCAAAGGGACTTTCTCAAACTTTACTTAAATCGATAGTTGATCTCGAAGGATTCACAATTTAACTCAAAGATTTTCTTGAACTCTACTCTTGACTCTTCCTTGAATTTGAATTATTAATTCAAGGATTATGATTTTATATATAGAATCTCTTGATGATTGGATATAGGTTGGATAGTAAATATCACTAAGAGAGGGAAGACATGTTTTGAAAGATCGAATACATAACGAAGAACGAAGGGGGAAAGGACCTGACGTCCTTGGCACAGTAGTGGCACACCGCGCCAACCCTCATGTGACTGAGGCTAGTTTGGGTTGCATTGCAGGCGCAGGGCGCCAGCCCTTCAGGTGCTACTGGGACGCGCTGCCCCAGGCACATTCCGGACAAATACGTCGAACTTTTCTTCAATTTTGTTCAGCCCTACCTCGTCTAAACTCGAATGATTTCCTTCAAATGCTTTTGGATCCTTAAACCCAACCTAATTACAGCGAATTCTACACCAAAAACCCACCAAGAACAACACTCGTTCGCAACTCTCACCTCAAGAACTTCATTATAAAAAATGAAGCACAAAACTTCAAGAACTCAAAAAGATTATCAAATACTCAATCTCATGGATGAAATTCATTAAAGAAACTCATGATTGGTATGTGGGAAAACAAACCCAACACTATGGAAGCTTACATACCTCTTAGGATAAAATCATTGGCGAAATCCCTCGAAGAATCGCAAAAATCTTGAACGCTTTTCCTTTTCTCCTCTTTTCCTCTTCTTGAACTCCTCTAAAAACCCTAAGCATATTTTAGGAATAACTAAAACTGATTCCAATCAGTTTAGACTCCTAAAACCTTACCAAAAATGTTTAAATCTGATTGGGTAAGGAAAAGACCAAAATACCCCTCATATTTATAGGTAACTTTTCTTATTTGGATAGCACAACTTCAAACGGGCAGATCTCCCTCATACGAGCTAGAAAATTAGCAAACTTGGCGACATCGGAAAGAGGATTCCAAGATCTTTCATTTGATATCTTATGGGTCTCCTAACTCATCATATGCTAAAAGTTATGGTAGTTTGAAATTAATCCAAAACTTTAAAAGAACTTAGGAATGACTTGAATGAACTCTCTTCTAAAACCCTAAGCATATTTGGATTTATGAAAACTGACTCAAATCAGATTTGTCCCCAAAATGTTACTTAAATTCGTTTAAAGTTGATTGGGTAAGGAAAGGACCAAAATACCCCTCATATTTTCGGGTAACTTTTCTTAATTACACAATCCAAATTCAAATGAGCATATCTCCCTCATACGAGCCCGAAAATTAGCAAACTTGGAGGGGTTGGAAAGAGGATTCCAAGACCTTTCATTTGATATCTTATGGGTCTCCTAACTCATCATGTGCTAAAAGTTATGGTCGTTTGAAGTTGATCCAAAACTAAAAATAACTAAGGAATGACTTGAATGAATTCTCTTTGATTCTTTTTGGAACTCAAGGTGCTATATCTAGTGACCTGACCTTCACACTTATGAAATTTTAAATTCCTTGGTAAAATACTACTCTCAACGAAGAAGGGTTCGAGTCTTAGCTCAAATTTTTTTTGGGGTGTTATAGGTTATTAGCTTTAACCGATAATTGACCAAGTGAGCTATAACATGGAATCTGATGTAACTTTCACACCGAGAAGGAACAGTTTACTTGCAAAGATAGAACTCTGTATCATTCATTCATATGCTATTTGTGGATCTACTAGCTAGGTCGTTTATGACAATCCTATGGGGGCACGTAGTTTGGTACTAGAGGTTGCTACTAGATGCCACCCGTATTTGAGTATTCACCTCAAAGTTCTCTCAATGCTATGTTATATCCCAACTAAATAGATAAAGTCAATCATAAAAAAATAACATTAGGATAGGCAATAATCAACATACCAGTCCAAATCATAAAGTCATCATAGAGTAGCTCCTTAAATCATCACTCGTACATATGTGAAAAAACCTTTCACAACCATGATCTCTTAATATGTGAGAAAACCTTTCACAAATTCGCTTATCTTAAAGCAACCTTAATTCATAAACTTTTTTTTTTCATAAATTATACATATCTTCAAGTCATCATTCATAAGTTCATAGCTTTCTTCATAAATTCATGATAAAAATCATGGATAATGCATGGGTCCATATGGAATCAATTGGAAAACACTTTATTGAAATAAATCAAGCATAATAAGATTAAAATCAAACAATTGAATCATAGGAAATAGGACCCAAGGAGAATTGAGATCAAACCCTAATCAATTTGATGAAATTGGATTGAAAACTTGGAGATTTTTTGGGACTCAATGGGTCAATGGAACCCATTTATGAATTCTCACATACCATGATGATCATGGCCTAAAAGCAATTGAGGATAAAGAAGACTTGAAGCTTGACCCTAGAATCTTCCTTGAATATGAGAGAGAATTGGAGAGGATGAACTTTGATGGAATTTAGGAATTTGAGTGAATGAGAGGGTTTTGGGGTAGATTTAGGAATTAAAACATAGTTATAGGACTTAGAATTGGGGTCAAAACGACACAGTGTAGGTATTAAATGCATATGAAAAGACCCAAATACCCTTCAAAAATAATTGTCGAATGGACCTACAATCTGTAACTCTTTCTACGGCTCGTACTAGTCAAATGTATAACCAACTTCAGAAATCTAAAATTCATCTTACTTTCCATGAAACCATTCTACGACTCGTCGTTCTGTCTACAGTCCGTATAACCCAAGTTCAAGTCCAAAATTTTACTTAGTCTGGGAACTTCCTACAAAACCTCTTCTACTTAGTTTGGGAACTAAATACGACCCGTCAAATCCTTCTATAGACCTGAGGTCCGAAATCAAACCTCTGAACCAATCTTACGAGTGTCATCTAGGGCTCATCAAAATTTCTACAGCTCATCCTGTCAAGCTGTAGGTCAGACTTCAGAGACTTGAAATTCCAAAAACTCAACTCTATGTCAACTACTTCCTTCCTATGGCTCGTATGACTTCCTATGGTCTATAGATTGGACTTCTAGATCATTGCACCAATAAATTTTCTACAACTTTTCTTTCCAACTTGACTTTCAAATTTTCAAGGTGTTAAAATATCTCCCCCTCAGATATATCAGTCCTCAAATGGGACTCAAGCTAGCATGAATAGAGTAGGAAAGAAACTAACAACCCAACATGAATATAAATTTCATCAAAATGCACATAAATATGGAGAATCACTCCAAGATAAATCATAACATCAAAAATCAAGTTTTGCATGAACATGCATGCATATAGAAATATGGCAATGACTAAAATACATGAATCTGAAAGAATGAACTATGAGGGGCTAATACCTCAAGCTAGAATAGGGGCAGAGAGAAATGGATGAGGATATCAGGACATCTATCAACTTCGAATTCCTAAGTAGAACCCTCAACTAATTGATTCCTCCAAAGAACCCTCACGGAAGCAACTTCATTGTTTCTCATCTTTCGAACTTGAAGGTCTAAAATCTCATTCAGAATCTCTTCATCAGAAAGATTTTCTTTAAATCCCAATCCTTCCATAGGTACAATGGACGTCAAATCTCCAACACACTTTTTCAACAAAGAGACATGGAATACTACATGTACAGATGCTAAATCATTAGGTAAATTAAGTTTATAAGAAACCTTGCAAATACGCCTCAAAGTCTGATATGGCCCATGTAACAAGTACTAAGCTTCCCTTTCTTTTCAGACCTCATTTAACCTTTCAGGTTAAATTTTTAAGTAGACCCAATCATCAACATTAAACTCAAGTTCTCTTCTTCTACCATTGGCAAAAGACTTTTATCAACTTTGATTTGTTCTCGACCTTTCATGAATAATTCAAACCTTTTTATAATCTCATGCACCAACTCGAGCCCTATCAAAACAAATTCACCAACTTCAAACCAACGTATGAGAAACTTACACCTCCTACCATAAAGATCCTCAAACGGTGACATCCTAATGCTGGAATGATAGCTACTATTATAACCAAACTTAATTAAAGGCAAATGAGTAGCCCAATTACCCTTTAAATCAATCATACAAGCTCTTAGCATATCCTTTAAAGTCTAAATAGTACGCTCATCTTGTCAATCAGTCTGAGGATGAAAAGTCATAATAAGTTTCACTTGTGTATCGAGACATTTCTAAAATGACCTCAAAAATTAGGGGTTGAACTAAGTGCCACTATCAGAGATAATAGACAAGGAAACTCCATGCAACCTCACTATTTCCTAACTATAAAGCTTAGTGTCTTCCTCCACTGAAAACAATGTCTTAAAGGGAAGAAAGTGAGCCAATTTCATCATTCGGTCCACAATAACCTAAATCGAATAAAATTGATGACGAGTACGAGGTAAACCCATAATGAAGTAAATATTCAAATCTTCCCACTTTCATGTAGGAATACTAATGTCTTGAGCCAAATCACTGAGCTTCCCTTTCTTTTCAGACCTCATTTAACCTTTCAGGTTAAATTTTCAAGTAGATCCAATCATCAACATTAAACTCAAGTTCTCTTCTTCTACCATTGGCAAAAGACTTTTATCAACTTTGATTTGTTCTCAACCTTTCATGAATAATTCGAACCTTTTTATACCCTCATGCACCAACTCGAGCCCTATCAAAGCAAATTCACCAACTTCAAACCAACCTATGAGAAACATTAGTATTCCTACATGAAAGTGGGAAGATTTCAATATTCTTCTTCATCCCATTCCACCAATACACTTCTCCAAAATTATGATACATCTTAGTGGCTCTCAGGTGAATAGAATACTGAAAACTATGAGCTTCTTTCAAAATTTGATTCCTCAACTCGTTAACATTCGGAACACATAACTGATCTTGATATCAAAGGACACCCTCTCCCCTTGGGATAAAGCTTTAATGGTTTTTTCAGAAACCGACTTCTTCAACTCAACCAATACCGGGTCAAGATCTTTCTTAGCTTTTACATCTAATACAAAAGATGATATGAAACCTTTCTGAACAATCACACCACATTCGTTAGAATCAACTAAGAGAACACCCAGTCGAGACTATCTATGAACATCACGAACTAGCAATTTCTTATCATCTTCAATATCAACAACACTTCCCGTTGTCATTCGACTAAGAGTATCTTCCACCACATTCGCTTTATCGGGAAAATATACGACACTCATATCATAGTATTTCAATAATTCAAGCCACTTTCTTTGGTGAAGATTAAAATCCTTCTGGGTGAACACATACTTCAAACTCATTTGGTCGGTAAATACATCTACATGAACAACATATAGGTAATTCCTACAAATCTTAAGAGCAAACACCACGCCACTAACTCCAAATCATGAGTCGAATAATTCTTTTCATGCACCTTCAATTGCCTCGAAGCATAAGCAATGAATTTCCCATGTTGCATCAAGACACAACCAAGAATAATCCGTGAAGCATCACAATAAACCACAAAACTATCTGATCCTTTCGGTAATGTTAAAATAAAGGATGAAGTGAGTATATCCATCAACTCTTGGAAACTCTTATCATAAGCCTCTAACCATAAAATTTCACCGTCTTTAGAGTCAATGTCGTCAAAGGCGAATAAACAGTGGAAAATCCTTCCACTAACATTTTATAACAAGAAATTCCGTATATCTGAAGTGGACAAAGTTCTAGGCCAATTCTTAACCGCCTCAATTTTCTTAGGGTCGCCTTGAATACCTTCACTAGAGAAAATATTGTCAAAGAAATCAATGGACCTCAACCAAAATTCAACACTTTCTAAACTTAGCGTACAATTATCGATCCTTGAGAATTTGCAACGCAATCCTCAAATGCTCAACATTCTCACCCTCACTCTGTGAGTAAATCAAGATATCATCGATAAACACAATCACAAACATGTCAAAATATTGCTTAACAAACCTATTCATAAAATCTATAAATGTCACCTATGCATTAGTAAAATCAAAAGACATCACCAAGAATTCATTATGACCATACAAATATCAAAAATCCATCTTTGGAATGTCACTCTCTATCACTATCCAAAGTACACCCTAGACGTGACATGAAGTATAAGACCTTGGGAGGCGGTACACAAGTAACTTGACATACATACAACACAACATAATATAATATACGAGAATTTAAGAAAAGATGTCTCATATCATAAAAGAGTTGTCATAAAAGCAGAAGTCTAATCATCATATTGATAAGCCAGTCTAATACATCAAGATAAGTGATCGGTACGTAACCTATACACCACGTACAACGTCTAAATACTAAAACATTAGAAAGCAAAGTAAATGTGACATGGTCTTCGAAACATGATGACTCACCAAGTTTCCTTACTTTGAATGATCAAGCAACTAGCCACGAATGGGAGGAGGAAGATCGGTAGACCCTACATTATTTAAACAATGTAGGAACAAGTGTAAATTAGTACATGAAATGTCCTAAGCATGTGGTGTATACATAAAAATGTAAAACGTGATCATAAGGAGACATAAAAGAAAACATGATCATAAGGAGACATAAAGGAAAATATGATCATAAGGGGACATAAAGGTGATGTGCCGTGAAATGTTGGCACATTTAATGCTCAAAACTAAGGATTAATGCTATAAATCAGGTGCATTTATGTGGATATGATGTGTTTGGTAATGCTTGAACAGGCAAAACACTTGGATGTAGATGATAGAAAAAAGGAAGAAAAATAAAATCTGATAAAGGCACCATGGAGCCCAATATGGGCCGTGGTCATAATGAAGAGCCGTTTGGAGGCTCGTGGGGTTGAAGCAGTGTAAACAGGATGAGAGGAATTTGGTAAATTTGGTCAAGTAAAGACCATGGAAGCTATGATTGATTGTGAAGCCCTTGACTGACCGTGATGTTGATTGTGATGGAATTCCAGTGTGCAGGTCTTGAGAAGTCAAATTGTGGAAGTGCTAAGTAAGGACTACGGAAACCCAGAAGGGTCGTGGTCCTCTTGACGATTTGTGATGATTCTCGTGGAGATAAACCAATAGGAAGACCTCGAGGAGTTGCAATGTGGTTTGGCCAAGTAAAGACCACGGACACCCAGACGGACCGTGGTCATCATTACGGTCCGTGATGCAGCCCGTGGTGTATTTCCAGTGGACAGGCCTTGAAGAAATGTTCTTTGGAGTTTTAAGTAAGGACCACGAAGGGATTCATGGATCGTGAAGCCCTTGACGGGGCGTCTTACTGTTCGTGAAAAGCTGCGACAATTCAGTCCTACTTCGAGTAGGACACTTTTTAGATAAACTATTTGAATTAATTAGGTTAAATTTTTTCTTTCATCTCTTCATATATTGAACGAGCGACTACTTTCTAAATATTCTTTACTTTAGTTTTTATCGATTGAATTTAGATTGGAAGTTTGATTTGGTTCTTGAATATCAATTGTTCTTTGAATTTGAAAATCTTCGTAAGTGATTCTTCTTAATGTATCTATTATGTATCTTTGCTTATTTAATTGTAAGCATGAGTGGATAAACACCACAACTAGGGTTGTGGGAATTATGACTGAAATCTAATTGTAAATTCATAAAATAAGTAGAATGTGATTTATTTTTGCAGAGCATAACTTAGCATTTGTTATTCATTAGTTCTAATGAGTACACACATTGGAACCAACCTGTATCTATCAATTATTCGAGAGAAAATTGATAGTTGGGAAAAAGTTGAGTTAATCTGATGAAATGGAGTAAAAGTTCGAGTTTGAGAGAAGAGAACTTTAACGTCATAATATGTGACGATAAAATTTGTTAACACTCTAGGACCGAGAGAATTTGAGTGGAAGTTATCTAACTAGACTGAGACTGAGCAGGAACAGAGCATATGGAGAAATGAAAAAGTAGAGGTTGAAGCTGAACATGTAGATAATGTAAAAAAGGCTCAACCAACAGTAAATCCAACAAGGGTCAAGGAAAAATAAGTTGAGTAAACTTTGCCTTTTCAGTAGATACCAAGACCACCTCCTCCGTTCCCTCAATAACACAAGAAGAAAGCTGAGAATGGGAAATTTGCAAAATTCATAACCAATGTAAGACAGTTATTAGTGAACATCCTATTGGTGGAAGCTTTGGAGCAGATGCCAGGATATGCTAAGTTCATGAAGGACTTAGTCACAAAGAAAAGAGCTGTAAGTTTTGAATTAACTGACAATATTCATCATTGTAGTGCTATTGCTGCAAGATCTCTGGTGCAGAGAAAAGAGGATCCAGGTGCATTCATGATACCTTGCACCATCAGATCATTTGAGTTTGAGAAGGCCTTGGGCGATCTAGGGGCAAGTATAAATATGATGTCGCTGGACATCTATAAGCAACTGGGCTTGGGTGTTCCAAAACCCATCGCGATGAGGTTGATAATGGCAGATAGGTCAGTGAAGCGGCCTATTGGTATTTTATGTGATATGCTCGTAAAGTGAACAGTTTTATTTTTCCACTAGACTTCATGATTCTGGATTGCGAAGTGTACGTTGAGGTTCCCATAATTTTGGGAAGGCCAATTTTTACCACAGGTCGAGCTTTAGTTGATGTTGAGAGCGGAGAGCTAAAATTCAGGCTCAACAATGATAAGGTAAAGTTTAAGATATGATGATCTATGAAGTAAACACACGACATGAATGTGGTGTCTGCTATAGAGATCTTTGATAAAGGGGAATCGAGAGCTGCTATTGAGGAGAGGTTTGTTATTGAAACAATAGTGGCCGTGCTAATGAAAAGACTTCGGGAATGACTATGTGGAGACTGTGAATGCTCTGCATGGCATGGGATTACATTCTAAGTGCATCTCCAACCCTATACTCTATTTTAATCTCCAAATATAGAGTTCTCTATTTTTTCAGACAACCAACTCCAACCCTGTCACACCCCGAGCCTACACCCTGGACGTGGCTGGCACTCGAGAACCATTGCTGGCCCTAAGTGAACCCTTGGCCTGGCTTACTTACTCAGTGGAAGACTATATGCAATAAGAAAGGAATTCAAATGCTAAACAACTTAACTGTCTCAAACTGAACTCATAATGTTTTGAAAATAAACATTTAACTTAGCCAAAATGGAAACTCAAATCTGAAGATAAGTCAATAACAAAATGATGACGAATGAACTAACATCTGACCGACTATCTATGAAGCCTCTAAAACAACTGAGATGAATGTTGGGACAACCCCACAACATCCTAATAAACTAACTAGAAAGCAATGAAAATAGATCCTCCAAAATGCAAAGAGGCTCACCGAGTGACTCTGAATTGCTCACTGGATCAACGGTGCACTGGAATGCCGATCCTAGTTACCTGTGTCTGCTTCATAAGATGATGCAAGCCAACTGGCATCAGTACATTGAATGTACAAGTATGCGAGCTGGAATACTAAAACAACATAGGCTTGAAAGGGAATCTGAAAGAAACAATTACCTTGCCTCTTCTCAACTCATGAATACTTAACTGAACTCATTTCAATATAAAGCGGTCTAAAACAAGTGCAATATAGAGAAAAGTTGTTTAAAAACATGATGTCAACTATGTGTATATACAAGGATACAACATAACTCTGAAATGGATGTAAAAATACAATAACTTATGTGGGAGTTTCTCTAACCGACAACCCTCGCATAAGAGCTATAGTGATGATACATCGATCTAGTTCACACTGCCAGCGCATCAGATACCCGGCCAGAGGTATAGGACCTGAACTACTAAGTGGATCCACTAGTTTATTGTGAAAAGGGTTCATCTAAAAAGTATGACCCTTTTCTACCCATGGTGGCTACATGGTTTTATGGAGACGTGAGTTATCTAAACTCATGGTCCCCCCCCCCCTCTCCTAATTCGGTGCTCAATACTACTCCCAAAATATACTAGCTCTTATGTTTTAAAAAAAACATACTTCTTCTGTAATTTGAGATTAGTGCTCAAAAACTCAGCTCAAAGGCTATCTTGGAAATCTCTGTTTCCCTTCTTACTTCATTTAGAAAGCTATAACTCTTTTCTGAAAAGTAGCCCGAAGGCTCTTTGGAAATCTCAATTTATGTTCTTATTTCAATGTGAAAACATTTTTAAATCTCTTTGGGAATACATAGTCCCCATTTACATCTTTGAAGAAAAGAACTTCAACTTTACATCTTTACTGAACTCAAAACCTAAGTCTTAAAACAAAGTTAAAACATTTGTGAAAGACTCTTGGAAAACTTTAAGAACTTATCTTAACTTGACTATTAACTGATCTTGACTTGACTCTTAACTGATCCTTGAATTGAATTATGTATTCAAGGATTAAGATTTGGGTTTGGAAAGATCTCATGTTGTTTAGGAATAATTTTAGATAGCTAAACATGAGAAAAGACCAAAAATCAAGACTTGAAGGTGGGTCCGCGACGCGGAGACATGTTTTATTTTTCGTCTCAAAAATGACTTTTGAGGCAGAAGACTCCGTAACGGCTCCACGACGTGAAACGAAAAATCCCAAAACCGGGAACTAGCTCCGCGACGCTGATGTGAAACGAAAAACACCAAATCTCTTCTTCATTTCTTGGCTCTAAACCCTCTAAACTTCGTGGGTTCTTTTACCCAACACTTAGAACCGATTAAATGTTCAAAGTACATCATATTCTACTCAAAAGAGAACCTAAAATCACAGGTTAGGATCAAACAACTCCTCAACGAATTCAACGAAACAAGAATTTAATGAAACTTCAACAAACCCATTCAAGAACTCAATTTCTAAGCTTTCAAGAACTTAAATTTGCTTAAAATAAATCATGATTAGCGCGTGGGCGAATTAACCAAATGCTATGTGATTTCACATACCTTGTAGGGATCACCCTCGATGAAATCCACAAGCCAAACTCGACGATCTTGACGAATCTTGAACGTTCTTCTCATTTCGCCTCTTTTCTCCTATTCTTTTCTCTTCTCTCAATACCCTAACTCTTTTTCCAAAAGCGTAAACTGACTAAGTTCAGTTTAGACCCCTAAGTAATTACCAAAAATGAATTAAAATAAAATGGTAAGGAAAAGACCAAACTACCCTTCAAAAATCTAGATTTGGACTTTCCTTAATCCAACAACACAACTTCCAAAGGGCATAACTTACTCATAAAAACATGGAATTGCGCAAACTCGGTGACGTTGGAAAGATCATTCCAAGAGCTTTCCAAAGATATCTAGAAGTACACCTAACTCATCCTGAGCTAGGAGTTATGGTCATTTAAAGTTGACCAAAAACTCACTTTTCCTAACTTAAACAATTTTCCAAATTTTTCATTGTTTCCAGAAATGACTATTTCCAGTTCTTAGCTTCTTCCTAGCTATTTCAAATTGCGAGATGTTACAATATCTCCCCCTTGGGAACATTCGTTCTCGAATGAGATTACTCTTACTAGGCTAAGGGTGGTAACATCAAGTTCAAACACCCAACAAGCAAATGCAAATAAACAACATGCTTACTCATAATTTAAAGAGTACTAAGAAGAGTTAGTACCTTGGTCTGCATTTTCTCCGGACTCAAAGAGATGTGGATATCTATTCTTCATGTCCTCTCCAGCTTCCCAAATAGCTTCCTCAACGAATTGATTCCTCCAAAGGACTTTGACTGATGCTACCTCTTTTGCTCTCAACTGGCAAACTTGGCAATCTAGAATCTGAACAGGAATATCCTCATAAGATAAGCTATCCTTGATCCTAATATTTTCAGTTGTTATGATCAATGAAGGATTGCCCATGCATTTCTTCAACATGGAGATGTGAAACACCGGATAAACCACATCCAACTCTTATTATAGCTCCAACTCATAATCTACTTTGCCAATCCTCTTGGATATTCGATAAGGTCCAATATACCGGGGACTAAGTTTCCCCTTCTTACCAAACCTTATAACACCCTTCATGGGTGAAACTTTTAGATATACCCAATCATCTACTTCGAACTCTAACGCCCTTCTCCTGACATCAGTGTAGGATTTCTGATGACTCTGTGTCGTTTTCAACCTCTCTTGAATCACTTTCACCTTCTCCATAGCTTGATGGACTAAATCTGGTCCTATCAACCCTGTTTCACCAACTTCAAACCATCCACTACGAGATTTGCATCCTCTCCCATAAAGAGCTACATATGGAGCCATCTGGATGCTAGAGTGGTAACTATTGTTGTATGCAAATTCAATAAGGGGTAGGTGATCATCCCAATTACCTTTGAAATCGATCACACAGTCCCTCAACATATCTTCTAATGTCTAAATAGTGATCTCTGCTTGCCCATCTTTCTAAGGATGAAAAGCAGTACTTAAGTTCACGTTTGAACCCAAACCCTTCTGAAAATATTTACAAACTATGCACCTCTATCTGAAATGATGGAGACTGGGACTCCATGAAGTCTTACCACCTCCTGAATATATAACCTGGCATAATCCTCTGCTGAATGGGTAGTCTTTACTGGCAAAAAGGGGGTTGATTTTGTCATTCTGTCGACACTCACCCAAATAGAATTATGCTGCCTGCGAGACCTTGGTAAACTTGTGATTAAGTCCATATTAATCATCTCCCACTTCCATTCCGGAAGCTCTATATTCTAAGCCAAACCACCGGGACTTTTGTGCTCTACTTTAACTTGTTGGCAATTTGGACACTTAACACAAATTCTGCAATGCCCTTCTTCATGCTATTCCACCAATAAACTTCTCTCAAGTCACGATACATCTTTGTGGAACCCGGATGAATGGAATATTTTGAGCTATGAGCTTCCTCTATAATCCTCTCTTGGAGTCCATCCACCATAGGTACACACAATCTACCTTGATATCTCAATACACCATCTCCCCCATGTTCAAAAGCTAATACTTCTTGCTTTTGAACATTTGCCTTCAACTCAAGCAAAATGGGATCTTGGTCTTGTTTTTCTTTAACTTCTGACACTAGTGATGATTCAGCTCCATTCGTCACCACTATTCCTCCTTCTGTGGAATCCATAAATCGGACTCCTAAGCATGCAAGCCTATGCACATCTTTTGCTAAAACTCCCTTTTCTTCCTCCACATGGGCGGTACTACCCATAGACAACCTGCTTAAGGCATCAGCAACAACATTAGCCTTACCTGGGTGATAAAGAATACTCATGTCATAATCCTTGAGTAACTCTAACCACCTCATTTGTCTGAGATTAAGCTCTTTCTGAGTGAACACATATTGAAGGCTCTTATGATCAGTGAATATATCAACATGAACACCATACAAATAATGGCGCCATATCTTCAAAGCGAATACCACAGCAGCCAACTCTAAGTCATGGGTTGGGTAATTCTTCTCATGAACTCTCAACTGTCTAGAGGCATAAGCTATAACCTTGCCATTATGCATTAATGCACAACCCAAATAAAATCTAGATGCATCACAATACACCACAAAACCTTGAGTACCTTCCGGTAAGTCAAAACTGGGGCAGTAGTCAACCTCTTCTTCAATTCCTGAAAGCTTTTCTCACAAGCTTCAGACCATTGAAATTTAACTGTTTTCTGAGTCAACTTCGTCAAAAGGGACGAAATGGATGAAAAACTCTCTACAAACCTTCTATAATAGCCTGCCAAACTCAAGAAACTCCTAATATCAGTTAGAGATGTGGGTCTAGGACAATTCTGCACTGCCTCAATTTTCTGAGTATCAACTTTAATTCCCTCTACAGACATAATATGGCCTAAGAATGCCACAGACTCAAGCCAAAATTCACACCTAGAGAATTTAGCATATAACTCCATATCTTTCAAAGTCTGAACAATATTTCTGAGATGACTAGCATGATCTTCTTTATTCCTTGAATATATTAGTATGTCATCAATGAAGATGATAACAAACATATCTAAATAAGGTTTGAAGACTCTATTCATAAGATCCATGATCGTTGCTGGTGCATTAGTCAAACCAAAGGACATGACCAAAAACTCATAATGACCTTTGGAATATCACATTCCCTTACTCTTAACCGATGATAGCCTGATCTGAGGTCAATTTTCGAGAAACAGGAAGCACCCTGAAGCTAATAAAAAGATCATCGATTCTAGAAAGAGGATACTTATTCTTGATAGTAACCTTGTTCAACTGACAGTAATCTATACACATCCTAAGGGAGCCATTCTTCTTTCTCACAAATAAGACCAGAGTGCCCCAAGGTGAGACACTTGGTTGAATAAAGCCCTTATCTAAAAGATCCTATAACTGCTCTTTCAACTCTGTTGGTGCCATTCTGTATGGCAGAATAGATATAGGATGAGTATCTGGTAGAAGATCTATACCGAAGTCTATCTCTCCCTCAGGAGGGACTCCGAGAAGATCATCAGGAAAAACTTTTGGGAACACTTTTACTACTGGGACTGACTGAATAGGAGGTACCTCAACACTTGAGTCATTAACTCAGACTAAGTGATAAACACACCCCTTAGAAACTAACTTCCTTGCCTGAAAGTATGAAATGAAATGACCCTTAGGCACTACTGAACTGTTTTTCCACTCTAAGACTAGCTCATTTAGAAACTAAAACTTGACTTCTCGAGTTCTACAATCAGTTGAGGCATAATAGGCATGAAGCCAGTCCATACCAAGAATGACATCAAAATCTATCATGTCTAACTCAATTAAATCAGCCATGGTACTCTTGTGATTGACAGAAATGGGAAAATCACGGCAAACTCTCTCTGCTAGAATAAACTCACCAACATGCATGGAAACACTGAATGGTTCACTAAGTTTTTAAGGAATAACATCAAAACCCATAGCTACATAAGGAGTTAAAAAAGGTAAACTCGCTCATGGGTCTAGCAAAGCATAAATAGTAAAGCAAAGACTCAAATCATACCAGTGACAACATCTGGAGAGTTTCTTGCTCTAGGCGATTAGTGATTGCATAAAGGAGGTTTGCTCCTCTGCCAGTACCAGAAGTAGCTCCTCTAGGTGCAGCCTTGTTTGGTGGAGCAACTGAAGAAGACTGGGCTCTATTACCCCCATTACCATTTCCATGCATGTTCTTTGGACACTCTCGCATGAAATGCCCATTCTGACCACACTTGAAACAACCAGTGGAGCCCTCACGACTAGTACCTGAATGGTTCCTACCACACTTGGCACATGCAGGAGGCTTACTACCCCCTTGTGCCACACTACCCTGAGAATAAGCAAGTTTAGCTCTGAAATTCTAACTATTGTACTCACATTTGTTCTTAGGTGCAGGTGCACTAGCAGATGATGGAGCAATTCCCTTCTGTTTCTGTTGGAAGGATGACCGATTGGCATTACTCTTCTGCTGCCCGGACTTATTCCCTGTCTTAGCCCTTTTGTTCTTAAACTCTTCTTTATCCCTCAGCTAGTCATCCTCAACTTGCTGCACATGGATCAACAGTCTTGCTATGCCCATGTAACCGATAAATAGGACTCTACAAACACGGCTTCATAGACTCCCTAGGACTCTTGAACTCTGTCATCTGATACCAAGTTTGTCACGCCTCGAGCCTACACCCTGGACGTGGCTGGCACTCGAGATCCATTGATGGCCCCAAGTGAACGCTTGGCCTGGCATACTTACTCAGCGGAAGAATATATGCAATAAGAAAGGAATTCAAATGCTAAACAACTTAACTGTCTCAAACTGAACTCATAATGTTTTGAAAATAAACATTTAACTTAGCCAATATGGCAACTCAAATCTGAACATAAGTCAATAACAAAATGATGACAAATGAACTAACATCTGACTGACTATCTACGAAGCCTCTAAAACAACTGAGATGGATGTTGGGACAACCCCACAACATCCTAATCAACTAACTAGAGAGCAATGAAAATAGATCCTCCAAAATGCAAGAAGGCTCACCGACTGACTCTAAACTACTCACTGGATCAACGGTGCGCTGGAATGCCGATCCTAGTTACTTGTGTCTGCATCATAAGATGATGCAGGCCAACTGGCATTAGTACATTAAATGTACGAGTATGCGAGTTGGAATGTTAAAACAACATAGGCTTGAAAGGGAATCTGAAAGAAACAGTTACCTTGGCTCTTCTCAAATCATGAATACTTAACTGAACTCATTTCAAAATACAGCAGTTTAAAACAAGTACAATATAAAGAAAAGCTATTTTAAAACATGATGTCAATTATGTGTATATACAAGGATACAACATAACTCTGAAATGTATGTAAAATACAATAAATTCTGTGGACGTTTCTTTAACCGACAACCATCACATAAGAGCTATAGTGTTGATACAACGATCTAGCTCAAGCTGTCAGCGTATCAGATACCCGGCCAGAGGTATAGGACTTGCACTACTAAGTGGATCCACTAGTCTATTGTGAAAAGGGTTCATCTAAAAAGTATGACACTTTTCTACCCATGGTGGCTACATGGTTTTATGCAGACGTTAGTTATCTGAACTCCTGCTCGCCCCCAATTCAGTGCTCAATACTACTCCCAAAATATACTAGCTCTTATATTTAAAAAAAACATACTTCTTCTGTGATTTGAGATTAGTGCTCAAAAACTCAGCTCAAAGGCTATCTTGGAAATCTCAGTTTCCCTTCTTACTTCATTTAGAAAGCTATACCTCTTTTCTGAAAACTAGCCCGAACGCTCTTTGGAAATCTCAGATTCTGTTCTTATTTAAATGTGAAAACATTTTTAAATCTCTTTGGGAATACATAGTCCCCATATACTTCTATGAAGAAAAGAACTTCAACTTTAAATCTTTACTGAACTCAAAACTTAAGTGTTAAAACAAAGTTAAAACATTTGTGAAAGACTCTTGGAAAACTTTAAGAACATATCTTAACTTGACTATTAACTGATATTGACTTAACTCTTAACTGATATTGACTTAACTCTTAACTGATATTGACTTAACTCTTAACTGATCCTTGAATTGAATTATAGATTCAAGGATTAAGATTTGGGTTTGGAAAGATCTCATGTTGTTTAGGAATGATTTTAGATAGCTACACATGAGAAAAACACCAAGTATCAAGATGTGAAGGAGGGTCCGCGACGCGGAGACATATTTAATTTTTAGTCTCGAAAATGACTTTTGAGGCAAAAGACTCCGTGACGCAAAATGAGAATTCCCAAAACTGGGAACCAGCTCTGCGACGCGCCACTGATGTCGAATTTCGTCTGACGAAATCTCTTCTTCATTTTTTGGCTATAAACCCTCTAAACTCTGTGGGTTCTTTTACCCAACACTTAGAATCGATTAAATGTTCAAAGTACATCAGATTCTTCTCAAAATGGAACCTAAAATCACATATTTGGTTCAAACAACTCCTCAACAAATTCAACGAAACAAGAATCTAATGAAACTTCAACAAACCCATTCAAGAACTCAATGTCTAAGCTTTCAAGAACTTAAATTCACTTAAATAAATCATGATTGGCGCGTGGGAGAATTAACTCAATGCTATGTGATCTCACATGCCTTGTAGGGATCACCCCCGACGAAATTCACAAGCCAAACTCGACGATCTTGACGAATCTTGAACGTTCTTCTCCTTTCTCCTCTTTTCTCCTCTTCTTTTCTCTTCTCTCAAAACCCTAACTCTTTTTCCAAAAGCGTAAACTGACTAAGTTCAGTTTAGACCCCTAAGTAATTACCAAAAATGAATTAAAATAAAATGGTAAGGAAAAGACCAAACTACCCTTCAAATATCCGGATTTGGACTTTCCTTAATCCAACAACACAAATTCCAAAGGGTATAACTTACTCATACAAACTTGGAATCGCGCAAACTCGGCAGAGTTGGAAAGATCATTCCAAGAGCTTTCCAACCATATCTGGAAGTACACCTAACTCATCCTGAGCTAGGAGTTATGGCAGTTTGAAGTTGACCAAAAACTCATTTTTCCTAACTTAAACAATTTTCCAGATTTTTCATTCTTTCCAAAAATGACTATTTCCAGTTCTTAGCTTCTTCCTAGATATTTCAAATTGCGAGATGTTACAAACCCAATTCTCTATTTTACTATCTAAAAAGGAATCTTTTTCTCTCTCCTCAATATTATATTGTTATTTCTATTTCATTTTTATTTCTTATTTCATAATATAAATCCTCTATTTTTCCCCAATAATTGCTTTATATAATTTTCATGTGATATAAAATTTTATTTTTTCAAATTTTTTATTTAATATAAAATTTTATTTTATTCTAAATTTTTAAATAACATAAATTGCAAAAAAAAATTATATAATATACGAATTAATGGACAAATTCAAATAAAAGTGAAATACAATTACATAAACACTTAATTTTTGAAATAATTATGTTGCTCCCATAAATGCTCTATTAATGCATTAAGTAGTTCAAAATGAGCATTTTTGTTCTTGACTTTTTTTATGTCTAGCTAGAAATTGTTCAAACCGGAGATTTTCATCTATCATCATTGGAGTTTGATCCTCTACGACATCTTGGAGAGGGATTGGTCAACTGTTTCTTCCCTTTTTCTCTAAGTTTTGATGAATCTTGGTGAATGAATCGCTTAGGATAAGTTCTGATTAAGTTAGTAGTCTTAAACTGGCCAAAATTGTGTAGTTTAGGGGTTAAACGACGTAGTTTAGATGTCCAATGCATAGGGGAAAAGACCAAAACAGCCCCAACTTAAAAGCTGACAGGGCCAACGATGGGTCTGATCAACGGACCGTGGACTAACTGAGGTCCATTCTGGCAAGGCGTCATTCGGTATAGGTACTGAGGACCATGATCCACAATGTTGGACCACGGACTGTGGTCCCACCTACGATCGTAGGTCTGTCCGTGGGTCGTGACTTTTCTAGGAATTTTGGGTAGAGTTTGGGTGACCAACCACCGACCCCACCTATGGTCCGTGGTTCACCCTACAGTCCGTAGGTGGTACCCATTGGTGGCACCTGCAACTTCTGAAAAATCTGTTGTTTGGTATGTTTCCAGATACGAGGTGTTACATTATCTCCCCCTTGAGAACATTCATTTTCGAATGAAGTCTAAACTAGCTGAATATGGAGGGAAGGAGCTGCAATCCCTACCACTAAGTACTAAAATTGATATCTAACTGAACTGAGTTCCAAGAACATGCAAATACGCTAAAAATGCAAGAACATCTTAAGTAACATGATACTGAGACTGAAGTTACGGAAGATTAAATTGAGATACAGGAGAGGAACTATTACCTGAAGGTGAAACGAAATCGGAAGGAAAGAGATGAGGATACTTGGCCTTTATGGCTACTTCTGCTTCCGAAGTAGCTCCATCTACGGACTGACTCCTCCACAAAACCTTCACTTAAGCGACTTCTTTGTTTCTCAACCTATGAACCTGATGGTCAAAATTCTCAACTGGCACATCCTCATAAGTTAGACTATCTTGCACAGTGACACTTTCTAATTGTACTATCGATGCTGGACACCCACACACTTCTTCAACAAGGAAATGTGAAAGACTAGAGGGACCGCTGCTAGTTCTGCTGGCAACTCTAACTCGTAAGACACATTTCAAACCCTCTTCGGGATTCTGTAAGGACCTACATATCTTGGACTGAGCTTCCCTTTCTTGCCAAATCTCATCACCCCCTTCATAGGTGACACTTTCAAGAAAACCCAATCATCAACCTCAAACTCTAAGTCCATTCTCCTTACATTTGCATAGGACTTTTGATGACTTTGATTTGTCTTAAGTCTATCTCTGATGAGCTAAACTTTTTCCATAGCTTCATGAAACGAATCTGGCTCAATCAATGGTGCTTCACCTACTTCAAACTAACCAATCAAAGATCTACAGTTACGCCCATATAATTCCTCATATTGGGCCATCTGAATACTGGAATGGTAACTATTACTGTAGGCGAGCTGTATAAGAAAAAGGTGATCATCCCAACTACCCTTGAAGTCAATAACGCAAGCTATCAACATGTCCTCTAAGGTCTGAATGGCACACTCTGCCTAACCATCCATTTGTGGATGAAATGTTGTGTTAAGGTTCACTTGGGTACTAAGACCTTTCTGGACCTTTCTGAAACGACTTCCTGAAAAGAGAGGTAAACTGAGGACCTCTATCTCAGATGATAGACAAAGGAACCCATGCAACCTGAATATCTCATTAATGTAGAGCTTAGCGTAATCCTCCGTTGAATCTGTAGTCTTGACAGCCAAGAAGTGAGAGGACTTAGTAACTCTGTCTACTATCACCCAAATTGAGCCATGTTGTCTGCGAGTACGAGGTAAACCCGTAATGAAGTCCATGTTTATCATTTCCCACTTCCATGTAGGAATGTTAATCTCTTGAGTCATACCTCCTGGTTTCTAATGTTCTACCTTAACCTGTTGGTAATTTGGACACTTAGCCACAAAATATGCTATGTCCCTCTTCATGCCATTCCACCAAAAGACTTCCCGTAGGTCATGGTACATCTTGCTGGCACCTGGATGAATGGAATATTTGGAGTTATGAGCTTCTACCAAAATCTGTTGCCTCAACTTACTCACACTAGGAACACATAAGCGACCCTGGTAAAGAAACAGACCATCTTCCCCTTGGGAGAAAACCTTAACTTTCTGTTGATGAACTACACCTTTCAATTGTAGCAATATAGGATCACTATCTTGTTTTTCCTTAACCTCCACTACCAGTGAAGATTCTGATCTATTCTGAACTATCACTCCACCCTCTGACATGTCAGTAAGAACACTCCTAAGAGAGCAAGCCGGTGAACATCTTTTTCTAATTCTTTCCTTTCTTCTTTAACATGTGCTACACTACCCATGGATAATCTGCTAAGAGCATCAACTACTACATTGGCCTTACCATGATGGTAAAGCACATTCATATCATAGTCCTTGTGGAATTCAAGCCATCTCCTCTAACGAAGATTCAACTCTTTTTAGATGAACATATATCAAAGGCTCTTATGATCTGTGAACACATCTACGTGACACCATACAAGTAATGTTTCCAAATCTTTAGGGCAAATACTACAGCTGCAAGCTCGAGGTCATGAGTTGGCTAGTTCTTCTCATCGACCTTAAGTTGTCTAGAAGCATAAGCTATGACCTTACCTCGCTGCATCAACACAGAACCTAGGCCGAACCTAGATTCATCACAATAGATTACATAACCGTCTGAACCATCTGGTAGAGTCAAGACGGGATTTGTAGTCAACCTATTCTTCCGTTCTGAGAAACTTTTCTCACACTCATCTGACCACTAAAAGTTAACCTTTTCTAAGTCAACTTAGTCAATGGTGAAGCTATGGATGAAAATCCTTCAACAAATCGCATGTAATAACTAGCCAAACCCAAGAAACTTCTGATATCTATTGGAGAGGTGGGTCTGGGCCATTGTTTCACTACCTCTATTTTCTAAGAATCCACTCGGATTCCTTCGCTAGATACCACATGACCAAGGAAAGCAACTAACTGTAATCAGAATTCACATTTGCTGAACTTAGCGAATAACTAGCGATCTTTGAGAATTTAAAGAACAACCCTCAAATGATTTGCATGCTCTTCCTCATTCTGAGAATAAATTATGATATCATCAATGAAGACAATAACGAATAAGTCTAAATACTATTTGAACACCCTGTTCATTAAGTCCATGAAAGTTGTAGGAGCATTTGTTAGTCCAAAAGACATAACTAGAAATTCATAATGACCATACGGAGTCCTTAAAGTTGTCTTTGAAATGTCACTATCTCTGACTCTAAGCTGATGATAACCAGATCTGAGGTCTACCATAGGAAAGCAACTTGCACCTTAAAGTTGGTCAAACAAGTCATCAATCCTAGGGATGGGATACTTATTCTTGATGGTGACTTTGTTCAACTGAGGATAGTCAATGCACATTCTGAGAGAACCATTTTTTTCATGAACAATATTGGTGCACCCCATGGGGAAATACTACGTCTACTGAAGACCTTATCTAGAAGGTTTTTCAATTTCTCCTTTAATTCCTTAAGCTCGGTTGGAGCCATTCTGTAAGGAGGAATTGAAATAGGCTGGGTATCTGGAAGGAGATTAATTCGGAAGTCAATTTCCCTTTCGGGAGGAACTCCGGGAAAATCATCTGGAAACACTTCTGGAAACTCATTTACTACAGGGACTAACTCAAGACTTGGGGTTTCGGAGTTTGAATACTTGACCCGAACAAGATGATAGACATACCCTTTAGAGATCATCTTTCTAGTCTTAAGGTAAGAGATGAATCGACCTATAGGCACTGAGCTACTACCCTTCTATCCTAAGACTGGCTCATTTGGAAACTTAAATCGAATGATCCTAGTTCTACAATCAACTGAAGCATAACAGGAATGTAACCCATCCATTCCTAGAATGATGTCAAAGTCTACCATTTCTAACTATACAAGATCTACTAAGGTGATTTTATGAGAGATTGTGATAGGGCAATTTATGTATACCCGTCTAGTAATAACTAGGTCACCAACTGGAGTAGAGAGTGAGAAGGGTTCTGAAAGAGTTTATGGACTGACACCGAAGTGTATTGCTATATAGGGAGTTACAAAGAAAAGAGTAGCCCCTGGATCTAACAATGCATAAACATCTAAATGAAAGACTCGTAATCTACCAGTGACCACATCAGGAGAATCTTCCTGGTCCTGGCGAGCTTGGAGAGCATACAACATGTTCTGGCGCTGACCACCACCTGCCCTAGATGAAGCATCCTGCTGAGTTGGGCGACCTGCTGGTGTTGTTGAAGTTGTAAACTGAGTCTTATTGGTTTTACCTCCCTGCCCCTTCCTGGCAAAAGGGTAATCCCTCAACCTATGGCCAGAATTTCCACACCCAAAGCACCCTTCTTTCCTTACAAGACAGTTGCATGGATGGTTCTTACTACACTTTGGAAAAGTTAGGAAAGTCGTGCTACCTGAAGAAATCCCATGAGTCTTAGAGCTTGATGCAATACCATGATGATCCTGTCTAAACCTAGGGGATGGAGCACTAGCTGATGAAGGTGCTGGGGTTGTATCCCTTTGCTCAAACTGTGAGCGATTTCCACCACCCGATATCTGCTGAGAATACTCATAGTTAGTTACTTGTCCTAGCTGTCTTGTTGTCTTTAGCCATTTCCCTAAGCCTATCTCCCTCAACCTATTGAGCATGAGTCATGAGTCTATAGATATTCATATCCTCTAACAACATAGCATTCCTAAACTCTATCTTCACTAAGTCGGATACCTCAAACATAAACTTTACTCATTTGAGCCCTCAAATCAGCAACCATATGTGGAGCATACCTGGAGAGTTGAGTGAATTTTATCCCATACACTTGGGCTGACATTGTACCTTGCCTCAAATTCATGAACTCCTGAGCCTTAGCCTCCCTCAATTCTCTCGGGAAAAACATGTTCAGAAAAGCTCCAGTAAAACACTCCCAAGTCATAAGACTTACATCCGACACTCCCAAGTCATAGGAGCTGCATCCGTACTCCTGTTTTCTTTCCACTGAGTAAACTAAATATGAGCTACATCCTTTAGCTGGTAGGATGCCAACTCTACTCTATCATTATCAGTCACTTGCATCACTCCAAAGATTTTCTTAACCTCATCAATGAAGTTTTGTGGGTCCTCACCAACCTGTGACCCTAGAAACTAAGGTGGATTTATCCAAATAAAATCTTGAACCCTAGCTGCTGCTGACCTATTATTAGCATTATTAGGAACTGGGGCCTGCTGATTGTTCTGGTTAGCCACACTTTGAGCCAAGATCTGGAGAACATTTTGAAACTCTGCATTCTCAACCTCATGGTTTAGGACTGGAGGAATAGAATTAGCATTATGTGCATTAACATTCCTTGCGTAAGCTTTACGATGAGGCATGATCTGAAACGCATAACGACAAATTATAAAGGAGATTATACCCACGCACGATAAGAATAGCAAGAAAGTGAAGTTTCTCCTAAAACACTTCGTAGCCTCCCTCCCATTAGATGTGGTGCACTTCACGACCATGAAAAGGACTCTACTTATAGTGGCTTTCAGACATCCTAGGATTCTTGAACCTAATGATTTGATACCAAGTTTGTAACACCCTGAGGCTACCACCCTTGACTTAAACACTAGACTTGGGATCACGAGTAACCCAAATCTAACCCTGAAGCTGGCATATCGTAAGCAAACCTAAAAGATAACTTATTAAAAACATATTATGCGGAAGCTTAAAACAGTGCTAACTGAAAGTGGAAAATACCAAAAACTGATTTGAATATATTAAATATTATGAGTTCAATAGCAACTGAAAGATTAAACTCAAATCTAAAGTTGAATCTAATACTATGTCTGAAAAATCCTCTATTGACTAAAGTTTCTGGGACATGTCCCAGCTAACTCTAGCAATACTAAAACCAAAGAAAAGACTGAATATGAAAACATGTCTATTGTCCGTGAAGTATGAGGACTCACCACTAAAACTGCTTAACTGGAGATCGGGAACTGATCTATGCGTGATCTGGATGCTGAGTATCTGAACCTACATAATGAAAGGATGTAGCACAGAGTATGCGTCAGTACTTGAAATATACTGAGCATGCATGATATGGAATATAACTGAACAAACATATAACTGAGCAAAGCACAACTGAACAATGATATAACTGAATATGAATGTAAATATTCTTATATGCTGAAAAGCTAAACTGAATGCAATAACCAAGTACTAATTATGAAACTAGAATGTTGAGACTGAATACTGAAATATAACTAAAAACCTGGTCAAATGCACTAGAGTCTGACTGTGGGAGCTACTATTAACCGACATAAATCCACCTGAGCTAAACGTGGAGTCCGATGTATATTCCCCATCGAGAGGACCCAATATACCTTGCCAATGTATAAAGGCATGACTAGCGTGATCACTAAATCTAATGGCTGATGAGTCTATGATTTGGACTCATTTACGGCTTAATTTTAATAGATTTAGTGTCCTCGAATGCACATTTTGTCTCAATAACTGATATAAATCATTGAATTTTAGGTATTTGAACTTAAGGACAAAGCATGGACACTATTGAGCAAAACGGAACAAGGCAGCTAAAAGAACGAAGAAAAGAAGGCATGAGGATCAACTAAATCATTAGGCGAGTCGCCGAATGGCCTTGGTCTCGCCTAATGCTCTAGTGTGCCAAGCCCTGAAGGAGAAAATCAAATCAGCGATATAAAAGAGCAGTTGGTGAGTCGCCGAACAGTTACGCGATGCAGTGCCTTATCGCCCAAAGTTACAGAACCTCAAATCTGTTGAAGGCCAATGTAGAAAGGCGATGAACCAAACCAAAGGGCGGATCACCGAGTGGATCGGTGATCCCGACTAATTGCGCCAAGTGGACCTTCGCAACACACTTTTTGATAACTATAAATACTTGTTTAAATTCTTAGCTTAGTAATTAGATTTTGTATGAATGAGATTTTTAGGGAATCAGATTATTATTCAGTTTTAGAACTTGGTTTTTGGAGACAGTTTTTCCTTAGCTTTGAAGATTTGCAAATTCCCATTTTGAAGAAATTGGAAGTGGGTATTAAAGATTATTCATTTTAGACATGTGTAAAGACCATATCAATCGTACCCACTTGATGGAAACACTTTTTGGTATCGATTTCTATCTCTTTACTATGTCTAGCTAAAACCCCAATTCTTGGGGTGTAATTATGTGAAAATGGGTTGAATTTATTGTTGGGTATTGGTAATTGATTATTTATTCGTTGTTTAAAGGTGATTTCGTTCAGTGGTTGTGTTTGAATTTAATAGGGTTGTAGTTGCAAATACATTTAACTTCGTGTTTTTGGCTTGCTTGAGAGAGAGGCCATAAAACCAAAACTATTCAATCGATGGTCTGTGGTTATTGGGTTGTCGTGGGTTCAGCTCGAATGAGTGAATTATAAACCCTCTCCCACACATTCAACTCGAGAGAGTGAATAGACTAAGGCGAAGGCTATGCTTCATTGCCTCTTATTGGTGTTCGAGAGAAACCGATTTGATTCGGGGTAAATTGTTCGAGAGAAAGTTTACCCCCACTATAGTCTAGCTTAGTTACCAATTTATAGTGATTTACTATCAATAGCAATTACCCGGTTGTTTACCTTAGCCCATAATCCTATCACATCCTAAGAATTCCATCTCCATATTTGTTTTTTCGTTTTTAGTTGTCGTTTTAGTTGATAATTAATTACAAAACCCCCTTTTGATACTTGACACTTGTGTCACCCTTTAATTTATCATCTTTTTCTTCGTAGATATTTATAGCTATAACTGACTTGAACACATTTATGCTTTTCTATTGATTCTCAATTACGAACCGCTCCTTTGGGACTTGACCCCAACTCACTAGTTGGGTTATATTACTACTCACGATCGTTGGCACTTGAACTGGAAGTAGTGTCCTGGAAATCAATGCCCCACAGAAAGGACTTATAAACCTATAAGGGCACGTAGTTCTGGGACTATGAGGGTACGCTAAACCCTAGTCCCTTTTGGTCTAAGCCTACTCCAAACTAGAATGTGTATAAATAACATATCTGAAATACTGGATAGCTCAATGTTCTGACATGCAAATCTGAGAATGCAAAATTTATAACTAACAATGAAACATTTGTAACTGGAGCAAGTATATATGTTTAACTGACCTAGCAAGTGTAATTCAGGAACTAAGAGAATCTACACAACTATGCTTCTGAATTTCATGCAAAGAACTAAGAAATGATTTCATAAAACATGATAATATGATTAAGAATACTATAACTGCTAATTCACAACAAATCTGCAAGGTTGTAGAAAACCTAGGTCTAACCATGATATAGATAATCAAGAATCTGACTGAACTCTAAGGACCTGGTGGATGAAAGGAACCCACTAGTGAAATCCCACTTACTTGGTGATGAATTTCATGGAGAAATCTTTCGATTTCAGGGCTAGAACTGAAGAAAACTTGTTGCGTTCTTGTAGAGGGCTTGGTCAACTGTTTATCCCCTTTTGCTCGAAGTTTTGATAAATCTTTGTGAATGAATCCCTTAGGGTAAGTTGTGATTAAGTTACTAGGCTTAAACTAACCAAAAATATGTAGTTTAGGGGTTAAAAAATGTAGTTTAGATGTCCAATGCATAGGGGAAAAGACCAAAACGACCTCAATTTAAAAGCTGATAGGGCCAACGACGTGCCTGACCGACGAACTGTGGACTGACAAATGGTCCTTCCTAGCAGGGCGTCATTCGGCGTCTGGAAAGGGGTTCTAAGGACCACGATCCATGGACTGTGGTCCCACCTACATTTCGTAGGTTCGGCCGTGGGTCGTGACTTTTTTGGGAATTTTGGGTGGAGTTGGGGTGACCAACCACGGAGCTCACCTATGGTCTATGGTTCACCCTACGGTCCGTAGGTGGCATCCATCAGTTGCACCTGCAACTTCTAAAAAAATTGTTGTTTGTTTTGTTTCCAGATACGGGGTGTTACAGGTGGCAGTGGACTATGTGTCCAAATGGGTTGAGGCAGTCGCCCTGAAAATGATGGTAAAAGCGTTGATGGTTTTCTGAAGAAGAACATATTTTCAAGGTTTGGTACACTTAGAGCGATTATCAGCGATGGAGGCTCCCATTTCTATAATAAACTGTTTAGTGCATTTTTCACTAAATATAGGGTAAAACAGCACAAGGTGGCAACACCATATCATCCGCAACAAGTGGCCAAGTTGAGGTATCTGTCACGACCCAGGGGTACCCTCTAGATGTAACATGGCGTATAGAACCCCGGAGGACTCCACACAAGCTACTTAGCTTTCATAACTTAAGAATAGAACAATAAAGAGTAAAACACATTTCCAAGTCTTAAAAAAAATTTCATAAAAGAAAGCAGAAGTCTAGACACTTGTCTCATTATAGCCATCTATTACAATACTTGAATGAAATTGGGCCTAGCTCATGCATCATGTCCCAAAAAGGAAATACAAGAAGTGGAAACTAAAACAATAGCTTCGTCCTTGGACCATGAGGACTCACCAAGCTCGGGAAGATGTCAAGTCCAAGCTCTAGCCACTAGAATGGAAACCCTGTTTGTCAGACCCTATATTGGGGAACAATGTAGGCAAAAGTATGTGTTAGTACAATGATGCACTAAGTATGATAACTATGCATAAAAGCATTTAAAACATGCTAAAAGGGACGTTTTATTTCAAAGCATGCAATTTGCCAAGTTTAAACATCATATGAGATATTATAAATCATAAATCATAATCATGGACAAAATAAGTCAACATCATCTTAAAAACCTTTGAACTCATATACAAAGATTCTTGAGTAACCATAGTTCATTAATCATGTTCTTATTGTGGGAACATTAGCCTTAACCAACATAGAGACCATGTGAACTAAAACATGATCACCCGGTGTCTCCCATACCGAAATGGGTTGTTCTACTTGCCTAAGGTAAAACCATGAACTTTTAGCTTAGGTGGATCCAGTAGCTAGATAACCTATGGGGGCACATAGTTTATGGGATACGGAGATTACTACTAGAAACCCGAACTCAACTGACGTAGAAGGTTTCCATCTCATGAGGCATACATGGGAAGCCCGTACTCAACTAACTTAAAAGACCTACATCTCATTTTAATATCCACTCGGTTCTAAGCATAATTCCCACTGAATACTTATTAAGTCTTACCTAACTCATGTCTCATGGAAGGATGTCCTTGACAACTAATCCAAGTTAGTTCATTAGGATAGCTCTTATTCATCGATTCAATTAGGTGAGAATAGCCTTTCAACCTAAGAATTCTTTCTATTTGAGAAAACCTTTAACATCATGGTTGTAAGAGTTTCATGAGAATAACCTTTCAACAACACAACAACACAATCAACATTGGCACTTTACTCTAAAAGCACCCTTAAAGCATTTACATATGTTTCTAAGATCATACATAAACTCACACTTTGCCCTTCCAAGGTTCAAAGCTACTTTCAATCACCAAATCTAGAATTCAAGCATTAGATAAGGATTTCATCATAAACTTCGCATAATTATATTACTTGACACTTTAGATCATAAAAACTCCTCTTTCAAACTCAATAACCCACATTAAGAGATCAGAATTTAGAAACATGGGAGTTTTCATGGGTTCATAGGGATAACATCATAAAAGTATTGTAAAACATCAATTCATGCATATTTAGACATAATTAAACCATTAAAATCAGCAATCAAAAGAACCCATGGTGAATGAAGAAAACTCTAGCTAATTGGGAAATTCTACCATTTGAAATAGAGGAATTTGGGGACTCCATGGGTGAAAGGAACCCCCCATAGATGAAAGCTAACATACCTCAAGTCCAATTGCCTATCTTCAATGGAGAATTTGGATCCTTAGCTTCAAACCCTAGTTGAATCTTCTTCTTCTTCTTCAAGTTCAAGAGATAGAATATTTGTGAGAAAGTTTTGAGTTTTCTTTTGGGATTTAGGGAGAATAAACTAAATGGGGTAAATTTGGGCTTAAAAGGGCTTATATAAAGGTTCTAAATGAAGACAAAATGGCACCACTATAATTTAATCAAAACAGGAAAAAACCCTTAATCCCCTAAAAATAACTACCAGTCGTGATCCACGAGACCACGATCGATGGACCGTGGATGGACCTACGGTCCTTCCTGGTCATTCGTCTCTTGTGGTCAGAGAATTTTGCCAATCGACTGGAGGCTGGACCATGGACCGTGGTCCCACCTACGGTCCGTAGGTCCCTCTGTGGTCCATTCTTGGACCTTTCCCAAGTGACCCACCGATGGACCCAGTCGATGGGCTATGGTCTGACCCACGGTCCATCCTGGTAAACCATCATTGGTCATCAGAGACCTTGATATTGGGGTCCCTGATCTATGGCTAAGTGTCAACCCGCGGACCACACCTATGGTCTGTGGTTTAACCCACGGGCCGTGGTTGGCCTCCATGGCTGGCACCTGCAACTTCCTACAATCTGGTTTATTTCCCTCTTTTGTATATGGGGTGTTACAATATCTTCCCCTTGGGACTATTCGTCCTCGAATGAGATCTTAAACTGGTTCTAAAAGAATAGGAGAGAAACTAACTACCCAACCTAATCAATGTAATGCACATAAATAAGGAGGAATATCAACTCCAAACCCAACATACTAAAAGGCAACATAAAGAAGTAGAAACTACATCTAACAACCCATCATGCATGAAGCTTTCCACATTTCTCATGTTCTAGGAGGAACTACCTTCTCCAAGCTTTAAAGCATGCTCAACAATATCTCATGGAGCCTATATGCAATTTACTTTCAAAAAGCATATCAAAAGCATGTTCATCAATTCCACTCATAAAGTCAAGTAGGAAACCCATACTCAATGCACAACAACAAGAAGGACATCAATCATAAAAACTCATTTTCTTTCTAAACATAAGCTTTTTCATGAACATGCATAAAGATAAGGAAATCATGGAAACACATAAATCATACATGACTCCTAAACAAGAAAACTCAAGAGGAACTCATTACCTCAAGTCGGAATAGGGGAGAAGGAAAAAGATGAGGATATCGGAACTTTATATCGGTCTCGGCCTCCCAAGTAGCACCCTCAACTAAATGATTCCTCCACAACACCATTACGGAAGCAACTTCCTTATTCCTTAACTTCTTGACTTTCCGGTCAGAAATCTCAACCGGAACTTCCTCATAAGAGAGACTTTTATCAACTCCCAACCCTTCTAGGGAAATTATGGATGTCGGATCTCCAACACACTTCTTAAGCATAGAGACATGAAAAATCGGGTGCACCGAAACAAACTCATTTGGCAACTCTAACTCATAGTTAACTTTACCAACACGTCTTAAAATTTGATATGGGGCCAAATACCGGGAACGAAGCTTCCCTTTCTTACCAAACCTCATCACTCCCTTCATAGGTGAGATTTTTAAGTAGACCCAATCGTGAACATCAAAATCAAGATCCCTTCTTATAATATTGGCATACAACTTTTGGAAACTTTGAGCCGTATTCAAACTCTCTCTAATGAGCCGAACTTTCTCAATAGCTTCATAAACTAGCTCGGGACCTATCAAAGCAACTTCACCCACCTCAAACCAACCTATAGGAGATCTACACTTCCTCCTATAAAGACTCTCAATGGGAGCCATTCCAACACTCGAGTGATAGTTGTTATTATAGGCAAATTCAATCAATAGAAAATGGTCATCCCAATTACCCTTAAAATCAATCACACAAGCCCTTAACATGTCTTCTAAAGTTTGGATAGCACTTTTCGCTTGCCCATCGGTTTGGGGATGAAAATCCATGCTAAGCTTAACCTTGGTACCAAGACCCTTTTGGAAAGACTTCCAAAATTGAGAAGTGAATTGGATACCACGGTCGGAAATGATAGACAAAGGCACACCATGTAATTTCACCACCTCTCTCAAATACATCTTGGCATAGTCTTTTGCCGAATATAAAACCTTAACGGGAAAGAAGTGAGCTGATTTTGTCATCTGATCTACTATCACCCACATAGAGTCATGTTTTCTCCGGGTGCGGGGTAAACCCACTATAAAGTCCATATTCAAGTCTTACCATTTCCAAGTAGGGATAACAATGTCTTGGGACAAACTTCCTAGCCTTTGATGCTCAACTTTCACTTGTTGATAATTACGACATTTGGCCACAAATTCCGCAATATCTTTCTTCATCCCATTCCACTAATAGACTTCCTGTAGATCACGGTACATCTTGGTGGCTCCCGGGTGAATAAAATATCGAGAACTATGGGGTTCCTCTAAGATTCGTTCCCTCAAGTCATCGACATTTGGAACACATAAGCGGCCTTGATACCTAAGCACCCCATCTCCCCCTTGGGAGAAAGCCTCGACAGATTTCTTAAGTACCACCTCCTTTAACTCAACTAAAATGGGATCAAGACCTTGCTTAGCCTTCACACCCATCACGAAGGACGATTCGGAACCATTATGGACCATGACACCTCCCTTGGTGGAATCCACTAGTTGAACACCTAGTCGGGCCAACCTATGAACATTACGAACCAACTCTTTCTTTTCTTCATCAATATGAGCCACAATACCCATTGACAACCTACTAAGAGCATCCGCTACCACATTAGATTTACCGGGGTGATAAAGGACACTCATGTCATAATCCTTCAAGAGTTCTAGCCACCTTCTTTGGCGAAGATTCAAGTCCTTTTGACTAAACACATATTGTAAACTTTTGTGATCGGTGAAAACATCTACATGGACCCCATACAAATAATGCCTCCATATATTTAAGGCAAAAACAACCGCCGCTAACTCTAGATAATGGGTAGGATAATTCTTCTCATGAACTTTAACTTGCCTTGAAGCATAGTAAATAACCTTTCCATTTTGCATAAGCACACATCCCAACCCAACTCTAGAGGCATCACAATACACCACAAAACCATATGTACCTTCCGGTAAAGTGAACAGCGGAGCAGAAGTAAGTCTATCTTTCAACTCTTGGAAACTTTTCTCACAAGCTTCCAACCATACAAACTTAGCCTTCTTTCGAGTCAAAGCCGTCAAAGGAGAAGCAATGGAAGAAAACCCCTCTACAAACCTTCTATAATAACTGGCCAAACCTATAAAGCTTCTAATGTTGGAAAGAGATAGAGGTCAATGCCAACTCTTGACCGCATCCGTCTTCTTAGGATCTACCTCAATACCCTTGCTTGACACAATATGATTGATTTAACGTTTTAAGAACACCTCATCAAATTTTAGGTGTCAACGATTGTAAAATAGTATAAAACCCAACAAATGAGTTGGAGTCGAATGTCACAGGGAGCGGTACGTGTTTTAAATTCAATTAGAAAGTGAAAATGTGGTCTAATCAGCAATAGGAATAGAAATTATCAAAAAATACATGAAACAAATTAAAAGGTTGACACGAATGTCAGATTGGGGTTATGGTTTGTAATTATCAACTACAAAGCTATCACAAACACTTTGAAATAACAATAGGGAGAGGGATTCTCGAGATGTGATCGATTATAGGAAAAAGTAGATATATGGGTAATTGAAACTACTAGTCAACAGCTAAAAATCAGTGAGTAGGTTATACTATGAGGAAGATAGCTTTCTCTCACACAACTACCCCGAATCAGGTGATTTCTTTCGAATATCAACAAACATAACAATGAAGAACAACCCACACCTTAATTCATACACTCTCTC
Organism: Solanum tacnaense; assembly: GCA_029582525.1. NCBI lineage: Eukaryota > Viridiplantae > Streptophyta > Magnoliopsida > Solanales > Solanaceae > Solanum > Solanum tacnaense. The sequence goes on from JAJOOD010003222.1 coordinate 57,357, forward strand.
GAGCTAGATGGATAGAATTGGGTTTAGGATTCACTTTCTCTAGCTAAACCCAGCTCAACCCAATACATAAAAATCATTAATCAATAATCTTAATTCTAAAACCTCTCTATCAAGCAAGCCAACAACACAAACATAGAATTGCATTTGCAACTACAATTCATAAATTAAACCACAATTACTGATTAAACTCACTTCAAAATAGCATTTAAACTAGGAATTAACAATATCCATAAACTAATTCAACCCATAATCACATGATCACACCCCAAGAATTGGGGTTTTAGCCAAACATCATAAAAAGGTTAAAACAATTACCGAATCGATTTTCCATCAACTGGGTAAGAGTGATTTAGTCTTAACAATGCTTCAATTTGTAGAATATTCGAAGCTCACTTCAAAAATCTCCAAATTGAATATCTAAGGTTCTTCAAAACTATCAAAAACTACAGAGAAAAGTGTTCTAAAACTAAATTAGCAATTTCTATATTGTCCAACCTCTTCATTAAAATGTTCAAAATCTAATTTATAGTTGCAAAAAATAAACCACAAAGGGCCATTTGGCGAAGTAAGTCGGGCTCACCGAACCACTCGGCAAGCCGCCATGTGACCTCTTCCATCGTCTTTTCACTTGGCACTAAGCATCCTCATGTTCTGTAACTTTGGGCGATCTCTCTTTGCATCGCGGAACTACTCGGTGATTTGTCGACTACTCTTTTTTCTCGCCGACTTGGTTTCTTCCCTCAGGGCTGACACACTGGAACTTTAGGCGGTCAAACTAGCCACTCGGAGATTCGCCAAGTGCTCTTGGCGATCACCAGGCATGCCTTTCTTCATTTCTTTTGTTTTTGTCTATTAGTGTCCTTGCTTTGTTCCTCAATCTATATACCTAAAAATCAAGGATTTAACATCATTTTATGGCACAAATTAAGAATTTGAGGACACTAAATCTATATAAACAAAGCCCCAAATAAGTCCAAATCGCAGACTCATCAGTGACAAAAGAAAGCTACGGACATTAACCAAAATTCACACATGCTAAACTTTGCAAAAAGTTGTTAGTCCTTAAGAACTTGCAACACAATTCTCAAATGGTCAACATGCTCATTTTCACACCTTGAATAGATCAAAATATCATCAATAAACATAATTATGAACATGTACAGGTATTGCCTAAAAACTCTATTCATCAAATCCATGAACACCGCCGAAGCATTAGTCAACCCAAACGACATTACCACAAACTCATAATGACCATACCGGGTTCTAAAGGTCGTCTTTGGAATATCATCCCCTCTCACCCTCAATTGGTGAAAACCCGAATGAAGAACAATCTTAGAGAAATAACTAGCCCCTTGAAATTGGTCAAACAAGTCATCTATCCTTTGACGAGGATACTTATTCTTGATGGTCACTTTATTCAATTGATGATAATCAATACACATTCGGAGAGACTCATCTTTCTTTCTAACAAACAACACGAGAGCACCCCATGGAGAGATACTCGGTCGGATGAAACCCTTATCCAACAAATCCTTTAGTTGTTCTTTCAACTCCATCGGAGCCATTCTATAAGGAGGGATAAAAATAGGTTGCATATCCAGGAGAAGGTCAATACCAAAATCTATTTCCCGATCGGGAGGAATACCAGGTAAATCATCAGGAAAACTTTCTATAATTCAATAACTACTGGGACCGACTCTAGAAAAGGGGTTTCGAAATTTATATCCCTCACCCTAACAAGATTGTAAATACACCCTTTTGTGATCATCTTCCTAGCTTTAAGACAAGAGACAAATTGACCTCTAGAAATAGATCCCCTCCCCCCCGTTCCATTCTAGGAAAGGCTCATTTGGGAATTGGAATCTAACAACTCGAGTCCTACAATTGATAGAGCCATACATGCATGCAACTAATCCATACCAAGAATCACATCGAAGTCTAACATGTCTAGCTCTACCAAGTCCACCAAAGTAATCCTATGGGATAAGGAAAAGGGACATCTCCTATAGACCCTCTTAGCCACCACAGAGTCACCAACAGAGGTAGAGATAGAGAAGGAATCTAAGAGCACTTCCGGGAAACATCAAATCTCATCACCACATAAGGCGTCACAAAAGATAAAGTAGCACTGGGATCTAAAGAAGCATATACATCATGATGAAAAACTTGTAACATACTGGTGACTACATCCGAGAAGCTCTGTTGGTCAACTCGGGATTGAAGAGCATAAAAGAGATTTTTCTTTGGGGCATTTGAGTTTGAACTGCTTGGACGAGCTTGCTTGTCCTCTATCCCCTTAACCTTGATCAGCGGTAAATCTCTCATCTTGTGTCCATTCTTCCCGCAACTAAAACATCATTCAGTGTCGGCTAAGCACTTAAAATCATATTTCTTCACACATTTAGCACATGTTGATATAAAGAAAAACCACCTACATTTCCTCCTTGAGGTTTAGTGTTAGACACCCTTTCCTTATTAGACTTAGGAGGAGCATTATATGAATATTGACCGGAAAACCTTTGTCGAAATCTAGGCCGACCTTGTCCCTCGGACTTTGCACTAAAGAAGTTCCCATCACCGGTCCTAGCCCTTTTTACCTCCCTATTCTTCTCCCTATGTTTCGATTCCTCAATTTGTTAGGTGTATACCATAAAACATGAGATATTCATATCATAGAGGAGCATTGTCGTATGGCATTCTTTTTCTACCAAGTCAGACACACCCGACATAAACCTATTCATCTTAATCCTTGAGTCTGCCACCATAGTTGGAGCATACTTGGATAGTTGGGTGAAATTTAGAGCATACTCCTTAATACTCATACTTCCTTGAAGAAGGTTAATGAACTCTTGCACCTTTTCTTCCCTCAACTCAAAGGGAAAGAACCTATCAAGAAATGTCGATTTAAATAATTCCCATTCTACGAGACCCGCTCCTACGGGTCTCTCTCCCTTCCACTGATCATACCACACTTGAGCCACATCTTTTATTTGGTAGGCGGCTAACTCTACCTTTTCTTCTGGAGACACCCCCATAACAACAAGTACCTTATAGACCTCGTCGATAAACATTTAGGATCTTCCTCCACTTTAGAGCCATGGAATTTCAGAAGGTTCATTCGTGCAAAATACCTCACCCTTGAAGCGGCCATACCTACAATTGGGTTCACGAGGGCTACCACTTCTCTATTGGCTTGTGCCGTCACAGCCTATGCCAACATTTGGAAAGCCGACCTAAACTCTTCATGTGTCACGTTCTCAACCAAAGGATCTATCGAAGCTTGGGGAGCTTGAGGAGGAGCTCCTTAATTTACATTGTCATCCTCGAGCCTTCTAGCATTCCTTCTGGTATTCATATCCTGAAGACAGAGGTCAAGGATTAGGAGAGATAAATCTTTTATAGTTAAACTCTAAGGCACGACTTATGAGTAATGAAGAAGTGAAACTTCCTAAACATCTTGTAGCCTCTCATTCATAAGTGTGGCGCGCTTCACACTCATGAACAAGTCTTCACTAGACGTGCCTTATGAGACATCATCCTAGAATCATTCTAAAGCTTGTGCTCTAATTACCAAATTTGTCACGACCCAGGGGTACCCCCTAGATGTAACATGGCGTATAGAACCCCGGAGGAATCCACACAAGCCATTTAGCTTTCATAACTTAAGAATAGAACAATAAAGAGTAAAACACATTTCCAAGTCTTAAAAAGTTTTTCATAAAAGAAAGCGGATGTCTAGACACTTGTCTCATTATAACCATCTATTACAACACTTTGAATGAAATTGGGCCTAGTCCATACATCATGTCCCAAAAAGGAAATACGAGAAGTGGAATCTAAAATAATACCTTTGTCCTCGAACTCAACAAGCTCGGGAAGATCTCAAGATCAAGCTCTAGCCACTAGAATGGAAACCCTGTTTGTCGGACCCTACATTGGGAACAATGTAGGCAAAAGTATGTGTTAGTACAATGATGCACTAAATATGATAACTATGCATAAACACATTTAAAACATGCTAAAAGGGAGGTTTCATTTCAAAACATGCAATTTGCCAAGTTTAAACATCATATGAGATATTAGAAATCATAAGTAATAATCGTGGATAAAATAACTCAACATCATATTCAAAACCATTGAACTCATATACAAAGCTTCTTGAGTAACCATAGTTCATTAATAATGTTCTTATTATGGAAGATTAGCCTTAACCGACTAGAGCCCATGTGAGCTAAATCATGATCACCCGATGTCTCCCACACCAAAAAAGGTTGTTCTACTTGCCTAAGATAGTACCATGAACTCTTAGCTTAGGTGGATCCACTAGCATATAACCTATGGGGGGACATAGTTTATGGGATACAGATATTGCTATTAGAAACATGGACTCAACTGACGTAGAAGGTTTTCATCTCAAAGAGGGTTCGTGAACCTGATCCACCCGACCTCAGCCCAAATAAAGACGCACGGTGGCTTTCAGGGTCTGTGGTCCTTCACACGGGCCGTGGTAGGGCTCGTGGTTTGCCCATCCCAAAACCAATAGCCACTGACCATCAGACCACGAACCACAAGACGGACCGCGGTCCTAGGGACGATCCGTCGTTACGTTCATCATTCGGCTCCGTCAGATTTTAAGTAGGGTCGTTTTGGTCTTTTTCCCTATGCGTTAGACACTTAAACTACGTAGTTTTTGTCAGTTTAAGCCTAGCAACTTAATCAGATTTTTCCCAAATTGATCATTCTCCAAAATCAATCCACCTTAGAGCAAAAGAGGAGAAAAAAGGTGACCCAAACCCTTCTAAGAACGGAGCAACTTTTCTTCGGTTCAAACCCCAAAATTGAAAGATTTCTCCATGAAATTCATCATCTAGTATGTGGGATTTCACTAGTGGGTTCCTTTCATCCACTAGGTCCCTAGAGTTCAGTCAGATTCTTGATTCCCTTTATTTTGTTTAGACCTAGGGTTTCTAGAACTTTAGATAATTGTTGTGATTTAGCTGTTATAGTGTTCTTAATCAGATTATCATGTTTTCGTAACATTGTTTCTTAGTTCCTTACATCAAAATTAGAACCCTAGTTGTGTAGATTCGTTTAGTTCATGAATTACGCTAGCTAGGACAGATAAACAGATATACATGCCTCAAATTTTGAATGTTTCATTATCAGTACTTAAATGTTGCATTCTTAGTTAGCATGTCAGAATAATGAGTTATCCAATATATTTCAGTTATGTTGTATTGTACACATTTCTAGTGGGAGTAGGCTTAACACCGAGTTGGACTAGGGTTCAGCGCACCTGTATAGTCCCAGAACTACGTGCCCCCGTAAGAGTATAAGTCCCCTCTGTTGGGCATCAAATTTAGTGATCACGCCAGTCATGCCTTTATACCCCTGGCAAGGTAGATTGGGTCCTCTCGATGGGGCGTATACATCGGACTCCACATTTAGCTCGCGTGATTTTATGTCACTTAATAAAAGCTCCCAGTCAGACTTCAGTGCATTTGACCAGGTTTTCAGTTATACCTCAACATTCAGTCTCAGTATGTCATGTACAGGATTAGTACTTGGTCATTACATTTAGCTCAGTTTTCAGTATAGTTCACCATTTGTATTAAGTTGAGCTTTTAAGTTATCTTTACAGTATTATAGTATTGCTCAGTTATGCTTTGTTCAACTTTCATATGTTTGTTCAGCTTAGTATCTATATCATACATGCTCAGTACATTCAAAGTATTGATGCATACTCTGCGCTACGTCATTTCATGATGTAGGTTCAGGTCTTCAGCATCTAGATCACACATAGATTAGCTCCCGATCTGCATTTCAGCAGCTTCAGTGGTGAGTCCTCATACTTTGAGGACAATAGACATGCTTTCATTTCAGTCTTTAAATTTTAGTTTCAGTATTGTTAGAGTTAGCTAGGGGGCATGTCCCAGCAACTCAACTCAGTAAGAGGCTTTTCAGACATAGTATTAGATTCAGCTTTAGATTTGAGTTTGATATTTCAGTTTTTATTGAACTCTCAGTACATTTTCATATATTCAGACTAATTGGGTATTCCCCACTTTCAGTTATCACTGTTTTAGCTTTCACGTAGTATCTCTATATTCAAATTGTTTTAGAATGATTATGATATGTCTGCTTCAGGGTTAGCTTGGTGTCACTCGTGATCCTAGGTCCCGTGTTTACTTCAAGGGGGTAGCCTCGCGGCGTGACACGTTAGAACCAGCCTATATCTATCAATTATTCGAGAGAAAATTGACAGTTGGGAAAAAGTCGAGTTAATCTGATTAAATAGAGTAAAAGTTTGAGTTCGAGAGAAGAGAACTTTAACGTCATAATATGCGAGGGTAAAATCTGTTAACATTCTAGGACCGAGAGGATTTGAGTGGAAGTTATCCAACTAGACTGAGAAGAGGTAGATACATTTAACTCGCCTGTAATTTGCAAAGAATAAATTACTTGAAGCTCGTTCATGAACCAACACTAGATTGTAATGTCATGGGAAACACAACCCTGGTTTCATTCACTTATCAATACAACCTTAAAATCAAGACTATGTTAATTGTTAATCTAGATATTTTAACAACATTGGTTACATGAACCTTTCAACTAAACCCATTTTACATTTCGAAATTACTTTCTCTAGGAAATGATAACAACATTTGGAACGCGACAGTGAAACTATTTCTGTAAAGAAATTCTCTATGGGATCTACCTCAACTCATGTTGAGTTCTATAAATTGAATTCGACTATTTATACTTCTTAATTGAACTGTAAGTTTGGACGTATCAAAATGAAACACGATATGCATGATCAAGCTAAAACATGGAAAATCCCTTTAAAGAAGAATCATAAATCATAAACATAGTCAAAGCTTGTTAAAATCATATTGAAAGCTTTATAAAACCATTGAGAACAACTTTGTTCATTTTGTGGTATATTTACTATTAACCGACATAGACCACGTGAGCTATAAATGGAATCCGGTGTCTTGCTCCCACACCAAAAATAGATGTCCTTATTTGCCAAGGCAAGGACCTTAAGCTTCTATATTATGTGGATCCACTCTCTATGTCACTTAAGACAATCCTATCGGGCACATAGTTAGGGACAAGAAGATTGCTACTAGAGACCCGATATCTACTAATTGGAGAGTCTCTATATCAATATCCTCTCGGTGCTAAGTGAAAATCTCAACAAAATAGTCATAGACATAAATATATCACCATACATGGAAAAGCATAATTAAGTTACTAATCCAAGCTTAAAACATCATAGAGTAGCTTCTTAGACCACGTATGAGAAAATCTTTCACTAATCATGATTTCTTAATGTGAGAAAGTCTTTCACAATTGATTGATGCTTATCTTTAAAAAACCTAGATCATAAAACATTCATTTTCATAAATCATGCATACTTTCATGAAAACATCATTTATATATTCATAGCTTCTTCATAAATTCATGTCTTTATAAATTCAAAGTCAAATCATGAACTAGTGGCAGAGCCAGAAATTTTATTATGGGTGCCCAAGAATAATGATGTGTGGCTGTCAACATAAAATAAATAAATATTGTGTTATTTGGCATTCAAACCTGAAACTCTTTCATTCAAAAGGACACCCATTACCACTGCGCCAAAGGTATAGCTTTTGTCAAGCGTGTCCAATATTAAATATATATCCTTTAAATGTAGAATTTGACATATATATACAACCGAATTTTTCGACAAAGGGTATCTAATTGGATACCCTGGGTAGTTGTAGCTACGCCATTGTCATGAACAATGCATGGGTTCATATGAAATCAATTGGAAAGCATGTAATTGAGTCATATAAAATCAATTCAAACAATTGAATCAATATAATTAGAACCCATGAGGAATTTAATGAAAACCTAATTAGTATATGGTGAAACTGAACTTGGAGGATTAGGAAATTTTTAGGGCTCAATGGGTGAATGGAACACATTGATGAAACCCTACATACCTTGATGATCAAAGCCCAAAAGAAATGAAGAAATAGGTGAGTTGAATCTTGAAGCTCTAGTCTTCTTCTTGGACTTGAAAGAGAATTGGGGAAGATGAATGTTGATGGAATTTGGGGATTTGAATGTATGAGAGAGTTGGGGTAATTGTAGGGGTTGAAGGGACAAAATGACATAGTATAGGTAATAAATGCATAGGAAAAGGCCCAAATACCCTTAACTACCGGACAACCCTATGGTTTGGACCTACGGCCCGTACTTGTCAATCATAGAACCAACTTTAGAAACTCAAATTCACCTTACTTCCCACGAAATCAATCTACGAGTTGTCGACTTTCCTAAAGCCCATAGGCCCCAACTTTTAGTTCAAAATTTCACTAAGTCTAGAACCTTTCTACGGAACTCATCTATGACACATCAAACTTTCTACGAGTCATCTTGTCAATTCGTAGGTCAAACTTGAGAAACTTAAAATTCCCAAAACTCATCTCCAAGTCTACAACTCCCTTCCTACGACCCGTAGAAAGGACTCATAGAACCTGTCTCAATGCTAAAAAAAATTAGATTTTTCCTTTCCTTTTGACTTTTCAATTTCTGAGGTGTTACAATATCTCCCCTCTCCCCCCCCCCCTCCCCCCCCCGTGTGAACATTCATCCTCGAATGGGACTCAGGCTAGCATGAATAGAGTAGAAGAGAAACTAACAACCCAACATGAATGCAAATATCATAAAAATAAATATAAACATGGGGAATCACTCCAAAGATTTTTTTTCATGAATATGCATGTATATGGAAACATGAGAATGACTAAAACGTATGAATCTTAAAGAATGACCCATGAGAAACCAACACCTCAGGCTAGAATAAGAGCGGATGAAAAGAGATGAGGATATCAGGACATCATATAAGCTTTGGCCTCCCAAATAGCACCCTCAACTAACTGATTCCTCCAAATAACTTTCATGGAAGCAACTTGTAACACCTCAAATTTTAGAAAAATGAGAAAGGGGTCAAACGGGCAAGTCAAGAACCCTAAAGTGGACCATAGACCCTTCACGGAGCCCAAGATAGGTCGTGTAGGCGACCACGATCTGTTAAAAGGCTCGTGAACATTTTCCAAAACCTACCCCAGGCAAGGGTCACCTTGACGGTGCCCCAGACGGCCCGTGGTGACTTGGACGGCATGTCTAGTAGGTCGTACAAGTCACCCAATCAAGAGGGTTTCACCCCAAGTTACTTTAAAGGACCACGGATGCCTAGACGGTCCATGAAGCTTCACACGGACCGTGAAGTCGTCCATGAAGGAGACTTATCAGACTTAGAGTCTAGGGTCAACTTCAAACAATCATATCCTTCAACACGAAATGAATTAGGTAGCCTATGACCTACCAAATTAAAAATCTTTTAGTCCTCTTTCCAATGCCACCAAGTTTGCTTAATTCCAAGCCTGAAGTAAAAAAGTTATGCTCGTATTAGTGAAGCTTTATCGGGCAGGTCGTGGTGATATAGACGGCCCGTGAAGTCCCTCATGAGAGGCACTTCAGAAGTTTTAAGGCAAGGTCATTTCAATCGTTTCTCAATTGATTTAACTCAATCATGTGTCATTTTACCTTTTACCCTAGGCCATATATAACATTTTTACCCCCAAAATCACCCAATTCAATTCATTCTCTTAAATTTCCAAAAGTTGAACAAGTTCATCCCCTCAAATATTTCTCTCTCTAAGGAAGAAGAAGTCTAGGGTTTCAAGATCAAGTCTCCAATTCACCATTGCTTGAGGACTTTGAACTCCAAGGTATGATAAAATTCACCTATAGAGCTTTTGCTCCATAGAATTTTCCAATATTGTAAAGCTGGATTCCTTAATCAAGTTAGGGTTTTATTCAATTTTTATGGGTTCCTTTCAATGTTGATCCAATTGATTGTTTTATGTCTTTTTACGCATGAATTGAAGTAATTACATGTTTTTAAGTTGAATTCCCATGAACCCATGCATGATCCATGATTTTGATTATGAACCATGAAACATGAATTTATGAAGATATGCATGCCTTTTCTTTATGAAATTGATGTAAATGAATTTGAGTATGCTTTGACTTTGAAAACATGATGAAGCATATGAATTATTGAAAATTGCATGTTTTATGAAAACTTAATGCTTATGAATCAAGTAAGATCATAGATGAAGATATATATATGTTCTATGAAGCTTGGCCACATGACATAAATGACATCTAGATTTACCATCAATGTTTTTTGAGCTATTTTCCTAAATTAGGTCTTGATTAGTATGGTATCCGTATATTCCATCAATTATCATAGATCACACTTTCAAAATTATTTTTATTAGTAGTAGGGCATTTATAGCACGGAGTGAATAACTATGAGCCTTAAAAGCTATTATGAAAAGATCATGGACGGTGAAATGGTTTCTCACACATGGTCTAAGGAGCTATTATAATGACTCTAGCTTGTATATGCTACTTGATGTGCCCTTACATGGATGATAAGACAAGCAACAATTACACTTGTCCCATAATGATAAGTCAAGTTAAGATTAAAAACTATTCCGTAGGATTTATGCTTAGCACCAACTGGACAAGTGGCGACTGCCCATGTTCCATAACTATTTACCACTATAGGATGGTTATCCTAGATAGACGATGATATGGTTTTAGATAGACATTAGCTAGTGGATCCACGTAAGGTAGAAGTTAATGGTCCTTACCTTGGCAAGTAGGACACTCTTTTCTCGGTGTGGGAAGAGTACATTGGGTTACATGTTATAGCTCACATGGTCTATGTCGGTTATTTTCTACTTCCCACAATAATGAACTAAGGTTACTTCAAGAAGTATCGTACATGTGTTAGAAAGATGATTTTTACTTGCACTGACTGTGAGCACGATTTATGTTTCCTAACCTTTTATCTTATGTTATAACTTGGTCTTTGTAGGTCATGTAAAGTCTTTTTAGCATGATTTCATAACTTTTATTCATTGCTATCATACTTGGTACATTATTTGTACTAACACATACTCTTGCCTACATTGTTTCCCAAATGTAGGGTCTGATGTTCCGATTTCGCATCCTTGTGGCTACTGATCACTTTAGTAGTTGTCAAGAAGTGGTGATTCCTCATGTTCCTAGGACCGGACCTTTTATTGCTTACCGTCTTTACTTTTCCATATTGTATATGATTTATCAATTACGTCCTAATCACTGTTGATGTAATAGATGGCTTTGAGACTATGTTAGACTTTCGTTTCATTTTTGTCAAACTCTTTATGACATAAAACTTTCTTTTGAACTCTTTCTATTCTATTAACTTGTATGATGTATTTTAAGTGGCTTGTGTAGGGCCTCTCAAGATTGTATACACCATGTCACGTCTACGGTCTACTTTGGGTCATGACAAACTTGATATCAGAACATAAGGTTTAGAAAGGTCCTAGAATGTTTCATAAGCCACGTTGAGTAGATTCTTGTTCATGAGTGTAAAGCACACCACATTTATGAATAAGAGGCTATAAGATGTTTAGAAAATTCCACTTCTTTCATTATTCTAAAGTTGTGTGACAGACTGTAACTCTATATGTCTCTCTCCTAATCCTTATCATATGCTTTATATGCCTCCACGAAGGAATACCATGAGAAGGAATGTTCGTGAAAATATGAGACAAGAGGTTCCCCAAGTTTCGATCGACCCTTTGGCCGAGCAAGTGACTAATTATGAGTTTCAAGCCGCATTTCATGCATTATCCCAAGCTATGACGGCTCAAGCAAATACAGAGGTTGTGGCTCTTGTGAACCCAAGAGTGGGTACAGTGGCAACTAGAGTGAGGGACTTTACTTGGATGAATCCTTCGGAATTTCATGGGTCTAAAGTCGAGGAAGATCCTCAAAAGTTCATTAATGAGGTGTTTAAGGTGTTGATGATCATGGGAGTTATCCTGGTGGAAAAGGCGGAATCAACCGCTTATCATCTTAAGGGTGTTGCTCAAGTGTGGTTCAACCAATGGAAGGAAGAGAGGGCGGTAGATGAGGGTCCTCTTGGTTCAGAGAAATTTAAGGTTGCCTTTCTTAATAGGTTCTTTCTCCTTGATAAGAGGGAGGCAAAGGTACTTGGGTTCATTAACCTTTGTCAAGGGAATATGAGTGTGAAAGAGTATGCTTTGAAATTATGCAATTGTCCAAATATGCTCCAACTATGGTTTCCGATCCAAGCACAAGGATGAGTAAATTTGTGTCGGGTGCTTCCGACTTAGTGGCCAAAGAATGCCTAATCATCATGATTGTTAAAGAGATAGATATCTCCCATTTTATGGTTCATGCACAACAAATATAAGAGGAGAAAACTAGGGATTCAAAGAGGGAAAGAAAGGATAATGGTGATTTCTCACATTCAAGGTCCGTTGGAGGTAATCGTTCTCACGGTAATGGTTCTAGTGAGAAAATGGTGCCCAAGTGTTGGGAGTGTGGAAAAAGACATAGCGGTAAGTGTCTAGCCGATTTAAATGCATGCTTTGGGTGTGGAGAGAATGGTCACAAGATGAGAGATTATCCATTCCTTACTACTAAGGGAAGCGATGGTAGGCAAGTTCAACCTAGTGGTTCTAGTTTGGGTACTCCAAGAAAAAATAGGTTCTATGCACTACGAACTCAACAAGATCATGAGGGTTCCCCAGATGCTGTAATTGGTAAGTTATAGTCTTTTAGCTTGTTGTTATGCATTGTTTGATGTTGGGTGTTTCGTTGGCTATGGTAAGAAATCCATGTATGGTTATTGTGTTTGAAGTCGGCCTTGAAATCCTTGGGGAAACTTCTTAAGTTTAACTTGTATCAATGGTTCTGTGGTTGTTAAGATTTTGGTGTTATGCTTGGGTTGAGGGAGATTGATTTGAAAAGAATAGAGAGGTTTGCTCTCAAAGGGGAGATAGTGTGCTTCATGGTTGGTGTCTGAGTAGAACTATGTTGATTTTGGAAAAGTTCCTTGATATGGCTTGGTATGTGAAAGGCCGGAGGTGACGTGATGTCTTAGTATCCCTATATTTTCCTTCTATCTTTGGGTCTAGTTGAGGCATTAGCCCCTCATGGTTCACTCTTTAGCATTCTTTTGTTTTTGTCATTCCCATTTTTCCTCATGCATACATGCTCATGAAAAATTTGATTTTTTTGAAGATATGATTTAGCTTGATTGATTGCTTCATGATTATGTGCATTTGAGTATGAGTTGCATATAGATCTTATGAAATGATGTTTTGAACATGATTTAGCTTGGAGTCGAGGTTCCTCCTTGGTTATGTGCATTTTGATGAAGTTGCATTAATGTTGGGTTGTTAGTTTCTCTCCTACTCTTTTCGTGCTAGTTTGAGTTCCATTCGAGGATGAATGTTTCAAAGGGGGAGATATTGTAACACCTTGGATTCGAGAAAAGCTAGAAAAGGGTCGAACGGGTAAGTCACAAACCCAAAAGTTGACCATGGACCCTTCACGGGACCCTAGACGGGCCATGTAGGGGACCACGGTCCGTTAAATGGCACAAGAACATTTTCTAGAACCTACCCTAGGCAGGGGTCGCCTAGATGGTGCCTTAGACGAACCGTGGTGACTTGGACGGCCTATTTAGTGGGTCGTACAAGTCAACCAACTCAAGATTCACCCCAAGTCACTGTTAAGGATCACAGATGCCTAGACGGTTCATGAAGCTTCACACGGACCGTGAAGTCATCCATGAAAGAGACTTATCAGACTTAGAGTCTAGGAGGTTCATACTGATGGTACGTTCATCTTGTCCATCAGTATGAGGATGGAAAGTCGTGCTAAGTTTTACTTGAGTACCATGATCTTTCTGAAATGACTTCTAAACTAAGATGTAAACTGAATACCACGATCGAAAATAATGGACAATGACACTCCATGCAACCTTACCATTTCACGAATATAAATATTCGCATTTATGACGAAATACCAAGATTTTAAATTGACGGGAAAATCTTCTCTTGTCGCAATAATATCCATTATTTCTTTCCAAATCCCGAAGGATCATCAGAATTTGGCGACAAACTTTAAACTAATGCAAATGAATCAACAAAAGTTGTTCTCAATTTATGACAGATTATCAAAATTATAATCACAAATTCTGACAAATTGTCAAAATCAGTCACAAAATTTTGACTGGTCACCATAACTTGTGTAAATTTTTTACCAATATACTCATTCGGAATTGGTCTGAATCAACTCCAAATGACTCCAATTTTGATATACAATCTTCTATCACCAATTTTATAATTTCAAACATCTAGATTCAACTTAAAGCTTAAAAAATCGATAAACCTATTTGTTTACTTAAGAAAAAATCAAACTCAACAAAACTTAAATATTTTCTCCAATCAAAGCTAATTTCTCTTTTATGAACTGTGGATGGGAGTTTAAAATTTTAGATAAAATTGGAAGAAGAAAATAAATAATTATGTGAGAAGCTGAACTCTTTTTTCATCCCCAACAAATAAATAGGTTTAAAAAACTGTATCTCGTGCCTTTGTTTTTCCCTTTTCCCCCACTAATTTTCCATGTCCAAGGAAGACACAGCTCGTAGAGTAGCGAGAACCAAAAGATCCAGATCCCACCTTCAACCTCAATATCTCGTTGTCTACTCCTCTTGAGTTTTCATCTCAGGTAGCAGTTGAGTTTTTTTCCATATATTCTAGCTTAGTATATGTAGTATGAGACTCTTCAGTTGCATTTATGCCCTTTTTCCGTTTTGGGTATGTGAAATTTTTGTTAAATTTGAATAATATGGAGAATATAGGCAAATAACTAATTGCCACATTTAGAGCAGCTGTTGAATTCGACGGATCCAAAATTTTAAGTCAGTTGAAGGAGAGGTCACTACAACCCACAGCTACTGTTGTGGTAGTGAGTATGAACTTCGTGTTTAATTATGAGTATTTTAAGCATTGTCCTCTTTTAACTATAAAATTGTATATAGTTCTAGCGCGTGGCAGTTTGTTTCATTTAAAATATTCAGTTTCAGATCTTGGTCAGATCAATAAATAGAGCTGAGATTATAGTTAAAACAGCTAATAGAAAAACCAAAATAACTTGTTATAGTAAGCTTGAAAGAGCTAAATCAAAAGGAAATGTGTTCTCTTTATATCTGGAGAGCTAGTGGTGAACGGTTCAAAACTCGGTAGATAATGGTGTCGCCCCTCTACCCTTCTCCACTTAAATATGAGTTCTTTTTTTCTGTGGCAGGGGTTTGAACTCATAACTTGCACCTAATCCACACATCATGTGTTGCCCCCTTCCCTACTAGACTATAGTCCTCGAGGGCACATTATGTTTGGAATGCACTTAAGTAAGTTTCCATTTGCAACATAGGAGGATATGCAAAAAATCTTAAATTCAGAAAAAAATCCTCACCCATGTTAATGGAGGAATGCGTTAGTCTGTTGTTTATCAAATATGA
Source organism: Solanum tacnaense (assembly GCA_029582525.1). Lineage (NCBI taxonomy): Eukaryota > Viridiplantae > Streptophyta > Magnoliopsida > Solanales > Solanaceae > Solanum > Solanum tacnaense. The sequence continues at coordinate 72,817 of JAJOOD010003222.1, forward strand.
CACTAGTAAATGCTTAGTTAAGTGGTAATCAGTTGTTCTGTAGTTGGAGGATGCTTCTCCTTTTTTGGTGGATGTCATTTCCTTCTTAGAATCAAATAGATATTTATTGATTACATTGTTATTTCCTTGTACACATAACTCAAATGGCCTTGAATCTTTTAAAACTAAGAAAGGTATAAGTGAGAAGAAGATATCTAGCTATAGTTTGTTTTCATTCACTTATTTATATTATTTTTAAATCAAAGGATCAAGCTCCTTATGCGTTCTACCTCCCATGTCGTCACTGAAGCTTAGCATAGAGGCAAGACAGCTGCATGTCCACCCTCTAACTCTTGAAGTACAGTGTTTACTAAAAATACAACTTATTTGTGTTGTATAATGCATATTCTATTTTAATTCTTTCAGAGGACATCTTACATCAGAGTTTTTTCGTTGCCTCATTTAGCTCCTAACATTTCTTAGTCTTGTTAATACTTGGTTGGCGTACTTTTAATATCAATCTGTAATGTTTAAAACTTTTTGCGAATATATTCTTATTAACTTGCAATTAATGTGGGACATGTTTCAGTTATTGCAGCTTTGTGAAAAAAATGTCAAGAAGGCCAAATACCTCTCGCCGTCTAGCAGATGCTGGGAGCATTCCGTTTATTGGCGCCTTTCACCCGAAATCACGTCCATCTCCTTTATTGTCTATAGGACTTGTGGTTGTGGTAAAGGCCAATTTATTTTTCTTATTACCTTCCATCTGTTGACGTGCCCCAATTATTATTAACAAAGTTTTGACAATTTTCATGAGAAGTGCTTGTACATGATGACATTGTAAAGAGATATATTTCTGGAAAAACAGTCAAAACAAAGAAAAACATTTGCATAGATATGAATATAGAATTGTTTGAATTGAAAAGTTAATTCTAAGATACGATTTATTCATGGTAAGCTTTTATTCATAGGCCGCAATGTTTAAGTTTAAGCGTGCATAGTGGATACAAGATTGTATGTTAATGAAGGGATCTTTTCAAGTGTCAAAAGTCCATAATTTTCTTGCTTCTAAATCATGCTCACAGTAATGGAGGGTTGAGCTCCTTGTACTATCCTTTCTTGTACCATCAACCCAATGGTGACTGTGGAATTGTATGATTAAGATGCCATTTTAACCATAAAACAAAATCGTGTAGAGCTATCAGGCTTATGTTTGATACACAAAAGGGCTTTATTCTGGTGATGATAACAAATAGGGGCTTATTGTTGTTACATAATCTGTGTGGAACTTAGAAGCTGTTCACTTTTGGTATCTGATCAATTCATCCCACAATAACAGAAGCTTAACTGCGTAAGCAGATAGAGCGAGAGAAGCTACCAAAAATTTGGGCTTGACTTTCCTGTTTTTACATAATGCAAGATCATGAAGAAACAGAAACATCATTTCAACGTTATTTTGATAATTCAAATATCAAAATTTGTCAGTTCCCCTTCCTGTATCTCATTGCTCATCAGTTTATGCCTTTATGGGAGGGTGGAATATATCTGAATTAATACATATCTTATTCTGCATATAGACGTCTTCCCTTTCACACTTACTGATATATCTACCATTCCATTGCTGGGCACGTTTTGCATAATCGCCTCTGCTTTTAAGGGACTACTCTTTCTGGAAGTTTGAGAAAGTGTTGCCAAATTAAATTATCTGTTCATGATCTTATTACTGAATCTTAAATGATCCCAATGCAATAGTACTTGTTGATCTGATCTTTTATCATGACATTTCAGGGAGCATTGTTGATTATTGGTTATTTGTATCACGGTTCAGGTGAATTTTGTCTTATAGTTTGGGTATTTCTCCCTATGGAATCATGTGTACGCAATTGTTTCTTCAATTATTTTATCTTCTATTAACACAATCTGTACAAAGAAAGTTTCCTACTATCATCATTTTCATAGATTGATTGCAGGCTTGGTATCTTTTTTCTGTGCCTTCTGAAGTACTTTCTCTTTGTATAGGTGGAGCTGTTGATGCTGTCAGTAGACTTGAAGGTAACCAGCTACAACTGAATCAATATTGCACTGCTACTCAACATGAAGATGTATTACCTATTTACTTGAACATTTTTTAATCTTCCAAGAGAGGTGAAGTCAAAGGCTATAATTAGAATATTATCAAGATTTTGCTACTTAAGTCCATTAGACGTACCTTTCCGGTGAGATAAATAGTATCTCACATATTTTTCTCTTGAATTTTTAGAATCTTTTTCTGCAAAAGAGATTCAGGGTGTGGTGCCCATGAAAACACTAGATTACTCATTTATATACATTGTACTTACTGGAAAGACTGAAGATCTGTCAAATGTCAATCTTGTTCACCCTGGAAGAATCCTCAGAGTAATATTATTGTTAGCTTTTCTGTTCCTCATTTTTCCTATGAACTATTTTTGCATACTTGCAAAGGAATAATCTCTGCTCTTGGTTATCCACTAGTAATCTTATTTAGAATTTGACTCTCACTTTCTTTATTTTTATAAATAAAACTTTTTAGGTGGTGTTTCATGCACATCAGAACTTCAAAGAGCATTACCTATATTACAGAAAGCCTATGGTGACAGCATGCGAAAAGTATTGTATGTAGGGCCTGATGCTTGTTCAGTGGTGTCTACACTGTTAAAAGAGGAGGGTATTGAAGCATGGGGTGTTGAACCCTACGAGTTAGATGAAACTGATGAAACTTGCAAGAGTCTTGTTTACAAGGGAATAGTGCGAGTAGCTGATATCAAGTTTCCTCTTCCCTATCGTTCAAACTCATTCTCTCTTGTCATAGTGTCGGATGCAGTGGATTACTTGTCTCCAAAATATCTCAACAAGACTCTTCCAGAATTGGCGAGGGTGGCAGCTGATGGTTTGATTGTTTTATCTGGTAAAATTCAAGAAGAGTCTTGGCTTTTCCCCCCTTAAATAGTTCAGCTAATATAAAATTCACATACAAACTCTGAGTGGGTCATTTAAATGTGAGGTAGGATAAGCTTCATGTTTTTTTGTTGTTAGAGGACATTTCTTTTCAGGGTGATATTTAAGCGTAAGATAGCTATTTTACATTTTGCTAAAATATTGGTTGCATTTTTAGGTTATCCAGGTCAGCAAAGGGCTAAAGTGGCAGAACTTTCGAAATTTGGCCGCCCGGTAAGTCACTGATCTTTGCTTTGTAGCTAAATTTCTAAAGATCATATGTTTATTTATTTGTTTAAAATTGGAAAACATAGATCATCTTTATTAAGATAGAGCTATCCGTCTTATTGCATATGCGGCGTAAACCAAATTCCTAAATTGTTTTTGTCCTATAGATTTTTATGTTGAGTTTGCAAATAGTGTATATCTTTTGTATATTTGGCTATTGAATGTAATTATTTTTAGCTGACCACCCAAAATGTTTAACTTACTGTTGAAAAAATCAAAGTATTCAACCCATTTTAATTTGGTGGGGGGGGGCGGGGGGGGGGGGGGGGG